>JAGFNQ010009166.1:0-49537 GCA_024364735.1 Boesenbergia rotunda | reverse complement strand
ACTTGAAATTTGAATAAACTAAAACATTGTAATTCAAATGACTAAATTGTCTCGTCTCAAGGATCTCTCCAAAATCAGCCACCACACACACTTTACTCAGCACCGCCTCGTCGCATTCCTTCAGAATTGCTTGCCTTTACCTTTATCTGCAGTAAGAGGAAATGCAACTAGTAAGCAAAAAGCTTAGTAAGTACTATCTAGCTCACGAAATCTCGAAATGTGCAAACATGCTTCTTGATCAATATGAAATTCATATGAGATACTTATAAGCTTGAAAGAAAACTAAGAACATGTATAACTCAAAATATGCATACTCAAGCATTAATAAATCTCAATTTACTTTTCTTGGCTCAACTTGAAACTTTAGCTATTCTTGAACTTTTTGAAAACTCTTTAAACTTTAGAAACTTTGCTAAAACATATACTTGAAAATAATAATCACTTGGATCCACTGAAGACGTAAGTACCATCTCATGCGCGTTCCCTAAAAGGTTGGGGTAGCGAGCCACTAATCCTAATAGAGCAGACCTTGGTCTACCAGGGCCAAGACCTTGGAATTGGACACCTGGATTTCTTTAACGACGCCCTTGGACGCCGGGTACTGGCCTTAGAAAATAAAATAGCTTTTCTTTCTTTTCTTTCTTATCTGTAAATGCCTTGGCATTTTCTCGAGCACCTTGCGTGCTAAAATCCCTAAGTCTTGACTTTTGGGGATTTCTTAAGGCCTTGGCCTTTTCTTTTCTTATCTTTATCTTCTCTTTTCTTTTCTCATAACTTTCTTAGCCCCTAATCTCACATAGGGTGCTTTATCAAACTCATACAAGCATATAATGAACTAAGATCACATGCAAAAACTTAAACAAAAAAAAAAGAAATATCTCTTTTAAAAACTTTTAAGGGAAATTCTTGCGGAAAAACCGCCTCTTACTGCAGGTGAGCAGTACTTACATTGGTTTCCTTGAACTTACAACCAAAATTGACGTCGAGGGCTCGGGAGAAGCTTGAAATCTCTACGAACCGTCCGCGCCTACGTGTTCTTCTCGTCGAGACGGACGAAACGTTCCGTCTCCTTGGTTCCCTCTTGGCCGGCGCCCCCTTGGAAGAGGAGAGGAAGGCTTGGGAGGTAGCGTGCGTGCGTGAGGAAGAAGAGAGACGGCGCGCGTGGGGTTTGGGCGAGAGGGTTTGAGAGAAATAAAAACTTCTCCCTTTAATTTTCTATTTATACTATCTTTATGGAAAAAAAAACGTAACTACTTCATAAATTTATTTCTCTCCACCTTTTTTTGTGCTTGATACCCTAGCCCATCCGGTCGGGCGTGCGTCTTGTCTCGTGGTGGTCGTGGGTTCGAACCTCCTGCTACCCTTAAACGTTTTTCCTTTTTTAAAAATACTAAACGGACTCGGAAAATTCCATAAAAATATTCTAAAAATTCCTAAAAATATCTAGAATATTTCTAAACCATTTTTAAATGGTTCTAAGGACTTTAAGAACTAAAAATGGGAATTTTGGGGCGTTACAATCTCCCATACCTTATAAAAAGTTCGTCCTCGAACTTAGAATAATTCTGGATATCTTTCTCTCATGCTGTCCTCACGTTCCCAAGTAGCCTCCTCATGCTTTTGATTCTGCCAGATGACCTTCACTAGTAGCACTTCTTTGTTTCTTAATCTTTTAACTGCTTTGTCCACTATCTGTGTCGGTCTGCTCTCATAGCTAAGATCTTCTTGGATCTGTACTGACTGAGGCTGAATCACTTGGCTAGGGTCGTGAATACACTTCTTTAGCATAGAGACATGAAAGGTACTGTGGATAGCTGACATATCCTCTGGCAAGTCCAGCTCATAGGCTACCTTCCCAACTCTCTTTATGATCTTGTAGGGTCCCATGTAGCGAGGACTTAGCTTGCCCTTTTTGCCAAATCTCATCACTCCCTTCATAGGAGCGACCTTGAGGAATACTGAATCTCCAACTTGGAATTCAAGTGGCCTACGGCGTGTGTCAGCATAACTTTTCTGTCTACTCTGGGCAGTCTCAATCCTCTGGCGGATCGTCTGGATAGCCTGAGTGGTCTCATCTATAAGCTCAGTCTGGCTGCCTAGTCCTGACTCCATCTCTTTCTTCTCACCCGCTTCTTGCCAACATATGGGTGATCTGCATTTCCTGCCATACAATGCCTCATAAGGTGCCATCCTGATGGTGGCCTGATAGCTATTGTTGTAGGCAAACTCAGCTAAGCACAGAAATTTGCACCAACTACCTTTAAAGTCCAATGCACAAGCCCTGAGCATGTCTTCTAAAATCTGATTTACTCTCTCTGTTTGTCCATCTGTCTGGGGATGGAAAGCTGTGCTGAACTGAAGTCTGGTGCCTAGGGCGTCCTGAACACACCTCCAAAAATGGGAGATGAACCGCCCATCTCTGTCAGAAACGATCGACTTCGGAACTCCGTGAAGCCTGATTACTTCTTTCACGTACAGCTGTGCTAACTGCTCTACCGAATGCGATAACTTGATGGCTAGGAAGTGGGCAGACTTGGTCAATCTGTCCACTATCACCCAAATTGCATCGTGTCCATGGGTGGTTCTTGGAGACCTGTGATAAAGTCCATGGATATTTCTTCCCACTTCCACTCTGGAATGGGAAGTGGCTGTAGAACTCCTCCTGGTCTCTGGTGCTCTGCTTTGACTCTCTGGCAGGTCAAGCAGGTACTGATATATCTGGCCACGTCTCGCTTGAGTCCAGACCACCAGAACCTTTGCTTTAAATCTTGGTACATCTTGGTAGAACCAGGATGCATAGAGTACGGGGTACTGTGGGCTTCTTCTAAAATATTCTTTCTTAGTTCCTCATCATTGGGGACGCAAAGGCGGTCTCCAAGATAGAGGATGCCACTATCTGATACTCGAAACTCTGAATTTTCTGCCTCTTGGATCTCCTGCTTGATCTTCTGGATCTCTGGGTCTTGACTTTGCTTTCTTTGTATATCCACAAGCAGGGTTGACTCTAGAGTCAATGCAGAAAGTTGCCCAATTATTACCTCGACTCCAAAATCCTTTATTTCTTTCTGAAGTGGTGGAGACAGTGATGATAGGGACATCAGTGCTGCACAGGATTTTCTGCTCAGTGCATCTGCCACTTTATTAGCTTTACCTGGGTGGTAGAGGATTTCACAGTCATAATCTTTGACCAACTCTAGCCACCTGCGCTGCCTCATATTCAGATCCTTCTGAGTGAAGAAGTACTTCAAACTCTGATGGTCTGTGAAGATTCTGCACTGCACTCCATACAGGTAGTGTCTCCAGAGCTTCAGTGCAAAAACCACAGCTGCTAGCTCAAGGTCATGAGTGGGGTAATTCTTCTCATAGTCCTTGAGCTGTCTGGAGGCATATGCTATTACTTTTCCTTCTTGCATGAGGACAGCTCCAAGGCCCATCTTGGATGCATCACTGTAGATGTCAAAGGCCTTGTCACTCTCTGGAACAGTCAGGATGGGAGCACTGGTCAATCTTTCTTCAGTTCTAGAAGCTGTGCTCGCATTTATCTGACCACTCAAACTTCTGTTCTTTCTGGTCAGGCTGTGAGTGGAGAGGCTATTCTGGAAAAGTCCTCCACAAATTTTCTGTAATATCCTGCCAGGCCTAAGAAGCTTCTGATTTCACTGGCATTCTTGGGTCTACACCAGTTGCTGACTGCTTCTATCTTGGCTGGATCAACTTGAATGCCTTCTTTGGATACAATGTGGCCTAGGAAGGCCACCTGATCAAGCCAAAACTCACACTTTGAGAATTTGGCGTACAACTCCTTCTGGTGTAAGGTTTGCAACACTATCTTCAGGTGTTCTTCATGTTCTTTCCGAGTCTTTGAATACACTAGGATATCATCAATGAAGGCAATGACGAACTTGTCCAGAAAATCCTTGAACACTCTATTCATTAGATCCATAAACGTCGCAGGGGCGTTTGTCACTCCAAAGGGCATGACCACAAACTCATAGTGCCCATATCTTGTACTGAAAGCAGTCCTTGGCACATCACTCTCCTTCACTCTGAGCTGATGGTAACCTGATCGCAGATCTATCTTGGAGAACACTGTGGCTCCCTTCAGCTGATCAAATAAATCATCTATCCTTGGCAAAGGATATCTGTTCTTGATGGTTACCTTATTCAAAGCTCGATAATCTATGCACATTCGCATAGATCCATCTTTCTTCTTGACCAACAGTACAGGAGCTCCCCAAGGTGAATGACTAGGGCGGATGAAACCCTTGTCAAGCAGCTCTTGCAATTGTTCTTGTAATTCTTTCAGTTCTGCTGGTGCCATGCGATAAGGTGCCTTCGAAATTGGGTTGGTTCCTGGGGCCAACTCAATTTCCCGATTGGGAGGGAGTCCTGGTAACTCTTCAGGAAACACCTCAGGATAGTCACAGACTACCCTCACTTCTTCTCTCTTCAATCCTTCTCCTTGACTTGCATCCACTATATGAGCTAGAAAACCAGAGCACCCCTTCTCTAACATTCTCTGAGCTTGTAAGGTAGATAGGAACCTATTTATCTTTCTCCTTGGGTCTCCAATAAACTCAAATGAAGGTTCTGCTTCCGGTGTGAACTTGACTTTTCTCTTGCGGCAGTCTATAGAAGCATTATACTTGCTCAAGAAGTCCATTCCTAAAATGACATCGTAATCCTTCATTTCAAGGACTACCAAGTCACTGTAGAGCTCTCGGTTGGAAATCTAGATTGATACTGCCCTTAGCCTCTCAGTAGAGGCCATCACTTCCCCTGACGGTAAGGTTGTTAAGAACTTCATCGTTCAACCTTTCTGGTGGCCTTTATACTGTTTAAGTAGTGCTCAGTGATCAAAGCACTACTTATTAGTTCTTCGGAGGTTTGCAGCCTCTTAACACCGCTAGCCCCCTTTAACGCTATCTCAGGCCTTAACATCTTGAGCATTAGCCTAACTATCTCTTTTTCTGTGCTAACTAGCTCTGGGCACAGATGAGCTAACCGCTTAAACATCTTCACTGCTTCATCCACGGATAGTTCTCCTTGTCTGAACTCCGTGAATTCATCATAATGCTTGTTGGTTACTTGCATGTGAAAGTATTCTTCGAAGAACTCAGTCTCGAAGTCGGCCCATGTCATCTGGCTGACATTTCTCTTGGCCTTGACTCTCTTCCACTATATTCTAGCATCTCCCGTAAGGCAGAAAGATGCACACTTTATCTTCTCTACCTCATGCCAGTCCAGTAGCCCTACTATTCTTTCCAACGTTTTGAACCATGCTTAAGCATCCCATGGTTTGCTTGTGCCTGGGAAGTTCCCTGGCTTCAGTTTCTTCTACTGAATGAGGTACGCTTCTTGCCTTACCCCCCTTGCCGGACTACAGATGTAATCGATGGGTCTTCGATCACAACTGGTGCCACTACATTCGCCACCGGCGAGGTAATAATAACGACCTGCTAGTTAGCCATCCTAGTGGCAATAACTTGCTGTTGTTCTGCTAACTGTCTCTGTAACTGAGCCACCACGTCTAAGAGATTTGGTGGGGGTACTGACTCTGTTGCCTCTTGCCCTCTAGGAGCTTGCTCCTCGTTTTGGGCCTTTCTAGGACGTCCTCAAATGTATAACTTAACACTTAATGGTAATGTTCCCAAACTTGCTTTAGGATATAACAAGACCTTGGTCTTGATTCTTATCTCATTTCTTAGTCCTAGAACTCGTTCTAGGGCTTAGTAAGACCTTGGTCTTACTCAAAACTTTTATCAAGCACCTTGCGTGCCATAATCCCAAAACTTACTTTTGGGCAATCAAGTAAGTACTTAAGCATTTCTCTAATATCCATTCTAGGGATTAAACATGATTCCGTGATACTAAGGTATTAAACATGCTTCCTTGTTCTATGCACATATGAGTAAGTACTTAAGCATTTCTCTATACTGCAATTAAGTAAAGGAGCAATAGAAAAACTGAAACTTAAAGCTTTCTTACTTGAAGACGGCAAGGTTGATGCTGATGTGTGTGTGATGCTGGAGAATGGGAACTGCTCTGATACCACCTGTAGCGACCCGCCTTCTCCTGCCTTAGACGGATCGTTACTTTTGTCTACTTCTCGACTCTAATGCACGACTAAAAATGCGGAAATCTTTTTTTTTCTTTTTAATCTATTAAGAATGATATTCTAACTTAAATAGTCATGCATGATACCATGTCACACTTTCTTTCTCAAAAACTCGTAAGAAAATACTTATTGAAACTTGCCTCGCCCAACTCAGCTTACGGGTATCAGTCGACTGATACTGTACCAGTCGACTGATAAGCCTGAAATCTGTTTTCAGATTCGAAGCCTTGTTTCAAAACTCCACCAAACTATACTTTCGAGCCATATAAAATCATGACACCATTTCTATACTCTATACCAGTTTTCTAAACAATTTAGCCAATCAAAACGAATCCATAAACTTGAAATTAGGACTTTTGCGGAATTTAGCAAGTTATGAAAAATCTACATAGACTTTAAGCTAGAGTTTGTACCAAACTTAACTTCTAACCATTGAAACTCATCACACAAAATTCTGAAACATCCCTAAGGCATTATCAAATGAGAAAGCAACTTTTCTAAACATACTTAAGCAATAAAAACTTGATTCAAAGGGAAATTAATACTATCTTGGCACATGCATCTATTTCTCTAACAAAGTATCAATATTTCAAACTACTCACACTTCTACTCATCCAATGCAATCATAAGGATATGTATGCTAAATGAAATGACATGGAATCTTTACTCTAAGAAATTGAGCATGTAAAACTATCCAAAGCTTAAATGTTCGCTAAACTCCATAAAGCAAGAACTTGAAATTTGAATAAACTAAAACATTGTAATTCAAATAACTAAATTGTCTCGTCTCAAGGATCTCTCCAAAATCAGCCACCACACACACTTTACTCAGCACCGCCTCGTCGCCTTCCTTCAGAATTGCTTGCCTTTACCTTTATCTGCAGTAAGAGGAAATGCAACTAGTAAGCAAAAAGCTTAGTAAGTACTATCTAGCTCACAAAATCTCGAAATGTGCAAACATGCTTCTTGATCAATATGAAATCATATGAGATACTTATATGCTTGAAAGAAAACTAAGAACATGTATAACTCAAAACATGCATACTCAAGCATTAATAAATCTCAATTTACTTTTCTTGGCTCAACTTGAAACTTTAGCTATTCTTTAACTTTTTGAAAACTCTTTAAACTTTAGAAACTTTGCTAAAGCATATACTTGAAAATAATAATCACTTGGATCCACTGAAGACGTAAGTACCATCTCATGCGCGTTCCCTAAAAGGTTGGGGTAGCGAGCCACCAATCCTAATAGAGCAGACCTTGGTCTACCAGGGCCAAGACCTTGGAATTGGACACCTGGATTTCTTTAACGACGCCCTTGGACGCCGGGTACTGGCCTTAGAAAATAAAATAGCTTTTCTTTCTTTTCTTTCTTATCTGTAAATGCCTTGGCATTTTCTCGAGCACCTTGCGTGCTAAAATCCCTAAGTCTTGACTTTTGGGGATTTCTTAAGGCCTTGGCCTTTTCTTTTCTTATCTTTATCTTCTCTTTTCTTTTCTCATAACTTTCTTAGCCCCTAATCTCACATAGGGTGCTTTATCAAACTATACAAGCATATAATGAACTAAGATCACATGCAAAAACTTAAACAAAAAGGAAATATCTCTTTTAAAAACTTTTAAGGGAAATTCTTGCGAAAAAACCGCCTCTTACTGCAGGTGAGCAGTACTTACATTGGTTTCCTTGAACTTACAACCAAAATTGACGTCGAGGGCTCGGGAGAAGCTTGAAATCTCTACGAACCGTCCGCGCCTACGTGTTCTTCTCGTCGAGACGGACGAAACATTCCGTCTCCTTGGTTCCCTCTTGGCCGGCGCCCCCTTGGAAGAGGAGAGGAAGGCTTGGGAGGTAGCGTGCGTGCGTGAGGAAGAAGAGAGACGGCGCGCGTGGGGTTTGGGCGAGAGGGTTTGAAAGAAATAAAAACTTCTCCCTTTAATTTTCTATTTATACTATCTTTATGGAAAAAAAACGTAACTACTTCATAAATTTATTTCTCTCCACATTTTTATGTGCTTGATACCCTAGCCTAGCCGGTCGGGCGCGCGTCTTGTCTCGTGGTGGTCGTGTGTTCGAACCTCCTGCTGCCTTTAAACGTTTTTCCTTTTTTAAAAATACTAAACGGACTCGGAAAATTCCATAAAAATATTCTAAAAATTCCTAAAAATATCTAGAATATTTCTAAACCATTTTTAAATGGTTCTAAGGACTTTAAGAACTAAAAATGGGAATTTTGGGGCGTTACAACCCTTATGTCTGGTCTTGGCAACCCTGCTACTTTGGTATGGTAATTCTTATTTTATTCTTGCAGTTGTTCTTATTCCTGCCTATGCACGTGTTATTTCGGTAGTCTATTACCCTGTCGCTAGCTTAGAATATCTTGTATATATATATGATGAGATATTCGTTGAGTTCTATGACTCATCCCGTTAGCTCCTTGTTTTTTTTTCAAGAGGTTCGACTGGAGTGCCCGGTAGCCTGTCCCAACTCGTGTATCCTCGAGACGATTCTCGGGGTTTGTCTTGGTATTTTGATGGGTACCAGTTGGTACCCTCTTTCTGTTCATTTTTGTCTTTCCGTTTCCGCTGTTGTATTCGTGTTTTGTTGGGTTGTTTACATGGCAGTATAGTTGTACTTTTGTATGCCATGGAGGTCTTGTTCCATTTTGTTTCGTCGTAAGTCTGACCGGTCCGCAGTTAGGTATGGTTTACCCGGTTTTTATTTTATGCTCTGTCTTGATTTGAGGCCTGAGGCCCATGTTAAACTGCGTGGTTGTGATTTATGCGATGTCTGTATGTGTGAATTGTCCGCCGGACATGGGAGGTGCTGTCCAATTTTCTATTGGACCAGCAGCTCCTGGGGTCTCGGGGCGTGACACCGCTGATGGCTTGATCTTCCTGCCATACCCTGTCCCCCCGTACTACGACCACATATACTGATGTCAGGTCGAGCAGTGCCGAATGGCGCCAGCCATTAAGTTGGCAGTGTCCCTTTTCTTAACCCAGTATGCACCACTTTACCCTGTCACCTCTGGGCATGTATCGTCTTGTCCTCGCTATCGGACAAAAGGTGGCAGGAGGGGCAGAAGCTGTCAGCTTCCCCGGCTATATAAGTATCTCCACTCCGCATCTCACAGGTACATGCAATAGTACATTGTTTATTATTCTATTGCTTTCCATTCGCTTGCCATCGTCGAGTACTGACTTGACTATCGGAGTGTCTGGCTGGGGACTTTTTCCGGCGGGTTCTAACGGTCTCTGTCTTGCAGTCTGTCTTGCAGGGTGGGAGCGAGCCAGCTTTGCAGCCATCCTCAGCGATTTCATGATCCTCGGAGGATCGTCTCGCTCTTGGGGCCACCACCTCGCTTCGCGATAAGATCGAGCACATTCATGGGAACGGTTGTGGAGAGAGGGAGGAAGAAGAGGGTAATTTCAGTGGTGTTCCGGTAGACAACCATTAAGGGCAGAAACATTCAGACAAGGAGAAGGGATGGTAAATAGCCCCCGTATGGAGTTGGAGATCTTCTCGAGGGTAGGTTGGAAGTCAGTTTCTAGAAAGAGCAAGTGCAGAAATCATATAAGGGCTTCCTCCGGCAAGTACCCCATGTGTGAGTCGGAGGATAGGCCGGGCACAAAGGAGGAATGAGCCAAAGTCCAGAGGAAGTGCAGGGAACTTCACTGCTTTAGTTTGTTGGCCGGAGATCAGCGTTTGGATAGGTTCAGATGCAGAAATCTTAGAGGGCTGTTCGCTGGAGGGAACCATCCTGTGTGTCGGAGAGAAGGGTCGGCCACATGGATGAGATGAGCCACAGAAGGTCCGTTGTTGGTGCTCACGACCGTGGAGGATGCATGCGCAGGCGCTGCTCCGAATTCTGCCTTATTGGAGAAATTCGACTGGTAGCCGGAGCTCCGGCGAACAATAGGCAAGGGAGAAGGCTCTACTGAAGCTAGGGAGGGGAATTGTCCTTGTTTCCTTGGAAGTGGTGCGGAAAGTACATATCTGATGTTGGATTTGGGTTTGGGATCTTGGAGCTTCACACAACCCACAAACCCACACCCGAATAGCAACAAGGAACGGGTAAACTTCCATCTCAGCTGGTGGCACCTCACCAAATCTGTCCAGCTGCCGGCGGTGAAGCTGTGATGGAGGATGTTGCCCCTTTGCTTAGGATTTTAAACTACAATAAATATGATTTTATGTAGCGCATAATTTTATTATCCGCAACACATGTTACATGCTGCACAATTATAAACTATTAAAAAAACATAAAACATAGATACATTGTGATTAATACTATTCGCAGTGTGTGCAGTGATCAATACTATTCGCTGCACGCTTCGATTAATATAATTTGCAACGTGTGGCGTGCTACAATTAATACAATTTACAACATGTGACACGCTACGATTAATACTATTCGCAATGCACACCGCCCGCTGCTGTTAAGATCAATCAACAACATTCGCAGTGCAAATTGCATGCTACAATTAAGAACATTCACAACGGGACTGTCATTACAATCATTCCACATATAAATACCACACACAAATTATAATATCACATACAAATACCACATACAATTATAATATCACACATAAATTATAATATAACATATATATACCATATACACACAATTATAAAAGCAAAACTCATACAACTATATTATCACATTCAACCATAAACATCACTTAAGTAAAATAATTCATACTAATAATAAAAAATATACTTAGTAACATAATTACTATTTTACAAAAGAGTATGAGACTTTACAATAAATAGAATCTATATAAGTCCCACAAAACTATAAACTTAAAAATTATATTAGTCACACAAAATTATAAACTTAGATAACCAAGCGACTGTACTTCTAATTATATTCTTGAGAAAAAGTATTTCATCATTTTGTCGAATTAGATTCACATTCTTCACAAAAACTCTATCAACTCAAACTTTACAACAAGATCTCCCCAATAAGAGCATGATGCACTTTTGTTTTTGGATCCGTAGATGCAATCCGACCTTCTGCAACAACTCCATCAACGCACCAATAAAGTAGATTGCACTTAGCATTATCACCGATATCTCCATGTCTCACATCCTTCACTTTTGACTCTATAACAATACAAATTTATTAATTCTGGATGTGTCTCATTTAATAACAAATTTGTAATTTAGAAAATACTCAATTTTAAATTAATTACTTGAGTTATAGTTAGAGGTTGGTTATTATTATGAACATTACCACTTGTTTTTCATGATCGTCGTTAACATCATTCCCAATACTGCTATCAATTCCACCACTACCAACCTAATTTTACAAATAAATTATGCAAGTAATATCGCCATAAGATAATTAATATAGACATGAAGAAAACACAATAATATCATTAATGGATCCTCATATTAATGCAGATAAAGTGCAAGAAATATATATACTTCAAACCACCATTAGTACATTATTACTACAGGATCAACACTAAACCATGTAGTTCAAATGATAAGTTCAAATGCTATCATATAATCCTGTGAACAACATAAATGACAAGTACAAATGAAGTGAACATATTAATCTTCTTATACAAGGATTCTCCATCAAACATTTTCTTAGTCCCTAGTGTATGCTCTATTCAAGCATGAAAGGATTAACATATTCATGCTCGAATGCAAATGCTTTGGTATCACTAGAAGACCTAATTACAAAAACTATGAGAGACATGCACCTATTTTAAGCTTGAACGGAATAAGATAAGAACGTAAAGCATGTCTATGGAACTTTATAGAATATGTTCAATTTGAACATCCTAAACCTCTGCAAACTTTTGTAAGGATATATAGAAGTTTGCATTTATATACAAATTGAGTTCATGGATTTCCACCCAACAACCAAAAATAAAAAATTTCAGAATAAACCTCTAGCTCCCTGAATCTTCTCAATTAGTTGCTCTCTAACAATGCTAGAACCAGAGACACTCAAAGGGCTACGAGCATGACTTATGCTTCCAAAGGCTCTAATAATAGCAATTTGCTCCTTACCTCCTTCCAACCCAAGGGTCCATTTTCGTACGTTGGAATACTTCCTGTTGAAAGTAAAAGGATTTAGTATCTTGTTACATACTCCAAATGAAACAAGTAAAAAAGTTGAAATATAATGAGCACTCAAAGGACATTCAAATATGGGCTTCAGATCAAGCCAACTGAATGCAATCTCCACTATGATATCAATTATTATCTACCTAAGATAATAATTACCTATAATCAACCATCGAAAGATCCTTTCATCCTTTTGGCCCAATCTTTTCTTTAGCATTGACTTAACCTGCAGCAAGAAGGCATAGAGAAGGGATAAGAGTATGAAATAAATGATAGTATACCAACTGATTGTAAGTTGAAACAAGTCATTACCATTTTCATATAGCTAAAGAAAATTAGTTGTCATGTGAGGGACAACACCAAATAAAAGGGGAGAAAAAGATGCACTCAAACTAGATGCATTATTATATTTTTGAAAAGATGTACTTCGAAGCCCAAACTAGATGCATGGATATATCTTCAAGTTTTATTTCAAGACAAGAAATTGAAGGATCTCAGAACTTCAGGTCTATAAAGGGAACAAATATAATTTATAGCATTCAAAATTAATACTGAAACAAGGCTAAAAAAAATTGAAATACTTTTTATGTTACATTTTTTCCTGACGCATGAAACAAACAACAATTTGCACCTCATCATCATAAGATATGTTTATTATATAACCTTCTTCTTTAAGCCTCTCAACTTGGTAAACTCCTGAGTTTAGGAAGTCCACAATTTACTCCCTTCTCTTTACTGTAACAAAACAAAGTCATGATTATAAAAGGCGCATGTGTTGAATTTGAAATTATACGATTTAATTCAAAAGATGCAACACCTAGAGTTGAAGAAATGGTTTCTAACCAATTCTCATATATATTCTCAAGCAAAGTTGTAAGCATCTCACAAAATTCCTGTGACATGATTTTCTAAGATAATTGGTCCCCAGCAGTTTTATATCTTCCAATTCGCTGAATTTCTAGTTCAATTCCTATTTTTCAAAGCACGCCTGGGAATTAAAATAATGGGTAGTCCAAGCCAAGCTGAAGCAAATTGATAGCAGATACCATATAAAACTATTTTAATCTAATTATAAGTGGTTGAATTCTAATTTTGTCAGATTATTTCCCCTTATCAACAACATATATTTCTTGCTAATAGAATTACCCCCAAGGAATGATGATTGAACAGTCAAACCATATAATGCAACATATGCACTAGGTGGGACATAGCATTCTCCATAGGAAGATGCACGATAGTACTCGTTCTCCGCCCCTACGGATTTAGCTGGAGTGGTTAATGTGTAGAAGCTTACCACTTGAGAGCGTGCGTTCAAACCTTAGGGCAGTCAGGGAGTAATTCCTTGGTCCTTATATACCTCTTCCCACTGCATACTAGTTTTTTCAGTCACTGTGATTTACTTCCTTCATGTTGGTTCTAGGGCGAGTTGACAGGGACACTGGGAGTGAGTGAATCGTCTTTTGCCACGATAGTACTCGTTCTCCTACATATGGGTATGTAGCTAACAATGAACTTACCTAGAGAGAGAAATATCAACATTAAGTATCCAACTATATAGAAAAACTACAGACTGCGAATGATTCACCTTGTGGCACTCCACCACCAGGTCCGTCACTGCCATTACGGTCCAACACCACAGAGATAAGGGTGGCGCGGTTGAGCGGGTAGAGAACGAGGAGGATGATCACCTTTAGCCCTTCCTTGATGGACCGAATCCGCATGACCCCGGGGCCGCGGAAGAGATCCACAAGGATAGTGATGAGAGAAGCGAGAAAGGAGGATCGCAATAGAGATGAAGGCGGAGCGCGGTGGCAGAGCGCGGAGGGTTTCGGCAGAGAGGAAGGGTTTCGACGGAGAGGGAGGTTTTAAGGTTCTTGGCGAAAATTTTCGAGTGCAGAGGAAGTGTGAGCTGAGATTTTACACCCTGTTTGGAAACATGTTAAGAAATTGGAATTCAATTCCGGTCGGAATTGAATTCTAATTCTCATGTTTGGAATAAATTGTAAAAACAAAATTCAATTGTTATACTTTTACGATTTTATCCTGCGAGGATGAAGCCGGAGCAACTTTAATTTGTTTTGTGAGGGGGCGATTTGTTAATTTAATTTGTTTAAGTGAATTCCTTTCACAAATCACATATGTTTAGGTGTGATTTGTTTTGAGGGGTTTGAAAGGAATTGGAATTCAATTCCTTAGCAATTCCTTCCTGAAAATTGCTACCAAACAATGGAATTGAATTCCAATTCCCAAAGGAATTCCAATTCCTTCCTTTCCAAACAGGGTGAGGGATTGCAGCGTAAAGAAGTTTGGCTAAGCGTTTGGCAAAAAGAATTCGGCTGGTTCAGGTGCAAGCAAAGGTTATAGGGATTTAAAAATAAAAAATAAAAATAAAAATGATTAACGGCGCGTAAGCGTGCGCGGTTAATATTTATTTTAACAACATATTTTATACATCGTAAATAATATTTATTGAGAGCGTATATTTTTTTTACACCATCATTTATATGTATATTAAATATTAACAGTACGCTCCACATGTTGTTAATATTAAATTTTAACAACGCGCTCTACATGTCGTAGAAAAGTTTATTGATAGTGTACGTTTTTTTCACGTCATTTTTTTGTATAAACATTATACTATCCACGGCTCACATAATTAGGGGCGTCATAAAAGCTATTATTAACGACGTGCTCTAATCATACGTCGTTGATGATATGTTGCGGAAAATCATATTTGTTGTAGTGTCACTCACCGGAGCTCCCTGTTGGTAGAAGACCATGGAGCCACATATAGAGGAAGGGGCAACTCGTTGGGGCGGAGCTGGCCAACGGTGGTGACTAATTTAGCTGTGGTGGCTAAACGAAGGGGGCGAAAGTGGGGGCAACGACTGGGAGTTAGAAATAGGGGTGCTTGGGATGATGACAAGTATGGATCTAATCGCCAAAATCATTGAATCATTAACCTCTGCTGCCGAAAATGTCCTAGGTCAATAGAGAAGGGGATGACAGTCAAAGCGTGGATGGGTCATCGAGTTCCTTAGGATCAATGCCCAGAGTAGAGGACCAGACTTGGAGGAATATTGGACACTTTTGATCATGTTCAAGCCACCCCTGAAGGGGATTGTCATTTGTTGGAAGCATACAGAGTGACACTGGAACGCTGCCAAGAGTTATGCAAGGAAGGTGAACCATAGGATGACAATGAGTAGGATTTGGATAGAATTTCATATCTTTTGTATTCATTTCTATTTATTATAGAAATCCTCATATTCATCTTCATACACATCGGATATTTAATTTTCATGGAGAAGGGGATGAACGGGCAGAGCGTGGATGGGTCATCGAGTTCCTTAGGATCAATGCCCGGAGTAGAGGACCGGACTTGGAGGAATATTAAGCACTTCTGATCATGTTCAAGCCACCCCTGAAGGGGATTGTCATTTGTTGGAAGCATACAAAGTGACACTGGAATGCTGCCAAGAGTTATGCAAGGAAGGTAAAACATAGGATGGCAATGGGTAGAATTTGGATAGAATTTCATATCTTTTGTATTCATTTTTATTTATTATAGTCATCCTCATACTCATCTTCATATACATCGGATATTTAATTTTCATATTCATCCCTACACCAATTGGAGGATCGGGTATCTATATTATACCCATCATCTTATTATTATCTACCATTCTCTTTTTTATAAAAAATAAATTATTTCAATATATTTGTCTGCTCTTCCTTGTCTCACGCTCCTTCGATACGATGAGCAGTTTCCTGAAAATGAAGATAAGATAGGTGCTAGTGATCGGATAAAGAGACAAATTATGTTTTTTTTCCAAGGCGGAAAACAGATTAAAGTTTTTTCTTTCCCAATATCGAGTAGGGTATGGGTAAGATTTTACCACATTCGCCTCCATACCAATACCCGAAAATATTCATACTCAAATACTCGATTACTCTAATCGGGTCTAAAAATTTCATTCATATCCTCCTTCATTCGGGTCAAATGTCGAATTCTCTATTGGATTTGAAGAAAATTGTCATCCCTAATGGGACAGCTATAATCGGATGGAGTCACGAGGGCAATGACATATGCACGGATAAAGATTGATATGCATTGCGATCATGTCTATGACTATGTTGTGTGAGTGATTATGTTCGATAGGGATATAAGTTGGTGTTTCTATGCATACACCAACCCATCCGACGGTACCACATGAGTATCTTATTTGATCTAGCTGACGCCCACGCGTGATGAGGTAGTATTATTGGGTTTTATATGTTTTTGTTGATATATAGTTATTCTTTTTCTTTTATATATATATATATATATATAATGGTGAGTGAAGGTAAGCGAAGGAATAATTCTCCTACATACAAAGATTTTTCTTTTCTCTCGCACTATCTCAATTATCGTCTTTGTCTCACGTACTCGTTAGCTCTAACTCTCAGTTCATTGCTGAATTGACCATTGGAGGGGTGATGTTGACCACGCCAATGCTCGTTGATATGTGTTGATATGCAGGATGTAAGTTTTGATTGCGAGGCGGACGAAGCAGTGAAAAAGGAGGGAAGAGAGAGACCCAAGCGCAGAGGACAACATCAAAAATAAATACTATATAAGATGGTAAAATTGGGAGGCGGACGAAGCAGTGAAAAAGGAGGGAAGAGAGAGACCCAAGCGCAGAGGACAACATCAAAAATAAATACTATATAAGATTGTAAAAGATGATTCGCTAATAGCTTCCATGTATAAACATCAATTGGGATCCTCTGTCCCAAAAAAATACCTGTCTTGTATGTCCCGCTCCTCGGCGACGGCCGATGAGTCGTCCGATCGGCGATCGGACACCGCCGATGGATTTTGATCGTCGTACCAAATCAAATGATATCCTAAAAGAACGATGAATCGGTCGGAATCGCTACAATTGCAATCTCGTCGGATTCGATGGTGAATCCGGCGAAATCACAATTGCGGCGATCCCGACGGATTCACCGTACCTCCCAGAATATAGTTTTGTTTAGGACGGTGGTCGGAGGCCGTCAATGGTGTCCGATCGACGATCGGCGATCGAACGACTCACCGACCATCGTCGGGGAGCGGAACAGACAGGACAGAAGATTTTTTTGGGACAGAGGATCTGCCCTCGTATAAACACACCCATGAGGCGCCATTTCATTAATTATCCTCCTGAAACAAAGCATTTCTCCATGGGGAAAAAAAGAGAAAACCTTCCTAAAATATTTCTTCTTCACTGAAACTATTCTGTGTGGTGTTCTTGCTCCATGTATTTTCAACCGGTATCGTTTCCAATTCTTGTGAAAAATAATGATGGATCAATTAGCTGTGTTTCTTATTGCTTAGTTAATTTGCAGGGAGAGTTGTGAGTTAAGATTGCGATCTGTCCAGCGTTTAGGGTGCTACAGTGCAACATGGGGAGAAGAATGGAGTTGACTCAGTGTTGGAGGTGCAGGTGAATAACTCATGCAGCTGCACGGTTCACAGTGTGTTCCTGCGTTCTTTGGGATTCTCCAGCTGCATTGCGGTCGATCCGAATCGTGAGGGAGAGTACTATTTGGTTAACGATGGCCGAGCGTCGAGAGCAATCAGTTGGTCAAGTTCTGGTACGCCTGGAACAGGGGCGTTTTCCATGTCGCTGAGCTTCAGTACCAGGTCCTGAAGAAAAGAAGGAAGAGATGAAGGATTTAAGTGTTTATTATTATGACGATGATGATGATATTATGCATTAATGTATTGGTTAGTATGCAAAAATTATATATGCTTTCAACTCCAATGAACTCTACTTGTCTGGCTGTAGAATTTATTGATCTTTGAACAAGATGGATGTCTGCTTCACCTATTTGCTGCATCTTTATCATCAAGTTGCTAGTCCCAACAACTTGGGCAAATTTATTGGCACGATTTTAGGATTCTCTTGATGCATTGGCTAGCATTGATCATTCACTTCTTTATGTAGTTCAAGTGATTGTTTCATTTGACTGCAAGAATATTGGGTTGAGCAAGTAGATAAATAGTGAAGTACTTATCCTATAACTCAAAGGATGCTAAAAGATTCAAATACATCAATTTAAACTAGTAATTGATTCAGATAAATAATGAGCAACTTGTAGAGTTGGGGTATGAATGAATCAAGAGTTCAACCTGAGCCAACCAAATTCATAATCAAACAAAATGAGCAGGTGGATGAACTCTCTATGGTAGATAGCAAACATCTGAAATCTTCCTTGTCTGTACATATTATATGGCGAAGTGAACGGGCATGAGATACATAAGGCTAACTACTATTTCACTTACTCAAAACTTCTAATTCTTTTCTTTTGTCCCCATGCACTCTTCTATTTCTTTTGATCTCCATGAATCTCTTCAAACCTCTTGGCTCCTCTTTGCTTATATTCCTCTTGTGAGTGCCTTCACTAGTAATCAATCCTCCACTGGAGTATTCCTTTGCTTCAAACACTGAGGAAGTAAAAGATGTATCTGGTGCTACGAAAGACATTGGTCCGTCCAACGGGATTCCAACAGCTCCATCCTGATGAGGCGGTGGGAATTTCTCGCTTTTGCTTGACACATTTATATGAGTCATCAATCGCATTCTCTGCAACTTGGCAACATAGGAAAAGATACCAAAACTTGAGTTCATGACAAAAATAAAGAAAATCACAAGATGTTGAAAGCCGGCCATGATAGGAAGAAAAGAATATCTTTCAGAGATTATATTAGAATCAATTAGACTTCTTGAGTCACCAAAGGAACTAGCAAATGGGAAGTAGGAAAATATCTTTAAAATTTGCAGTATCCAAGAATACACTTTTCTTCTTGCATTGTAACAGTTAATTAAAGGAACTATGAATCAATTAATCAATGACTTCCACTCTTCAAAAACATTATTAAGAAACAAAAGAATAGAGTAATATGTAAAGCATCCGAGCAAATCCATTTTGACATTTTTTTTCTACAAAACAAATATAATATTTTGATTATGTTGACTGTATAACTTTCCAATTTGAATTTGTATATTATGGAAACCAAAGAAAGCACAGAGGTTTCTGATGTCCATAATTTATGACATGTTGATTATTTATTCTTTTTATATTCAAGGATCTATATGATTCTTTCAAGAACACTATACTTAAGAGCTAATGTCCAAAATAGCCCATATTTATGGTAATTAAAGCTTATGTGCAGACGCAATCTATCCTGACTACTAGAAGCAAGATTATGACTTTTTACCTTCTTTTCTCGATGTCTCTCAAAAATAGTAGAGAACAAAAGTGAAACAATGGTTTAGCAATAGACTAGAATGTGAACATTAACAGACGTACTTCCAAATTTACTTGCAGCTCTGCATTGGCTTCTGGAGCTGGAACTGCTCTGCTATGGCATTACGGACACTAGATCGTCTTGATGCTTCAGAATAGCCTTTCCGACAAACAGTGCTTTGTCTGTGGCGTTAAGAAAGAAAGCAAGCATGTTTAGTAGATGAGTAAACTTATTTCCGTTAAGGAGAAGGTATTTACCTTCTGGCCTTCTCTCTCAGTTTTGCATCCATTTCTTTGCTTGGAGGATACTGAGGCAAGATCGACGGATCACAGGCACAAGGCTCAGTGGTGAAGAACTGTACTAACAGGAAAAATTGGTTATCGATGAATGCTTTTGTTAGTATTTGTTACTTGAAAATTTGTAAATTATCCTTAGATAACTATTTTAATAGTACATCAAGGCATCCCTACTAGTGATGAAATTGGGGTTCCACAAAAGGTAATCATTGAGGTACTCACTTCATGGTTCAAAGCAGTAGTAGCTGTGCCTCTATCATCTGGGTCAAGTGAAAGGAGTGAGTCAATTAGAGATAGAGAAGAAGGTGGAAATTCCTTGAAGGTTTCTCTTATGCAACAGGTGTAGTTTTGTTGTGGCCTCACAATAGTAGTATGCCGCAATTTTGACTTCTTCCAGTACTTTTCTGAAGGTGATCCACACAACTTAAAGATCCTGTGTAGCTGCTCCACCTATGTGGACACGATGAGGAGTTCAAACCTCTAGTTTAGTTGTAATACATGAAGTCTATCAGCACAATCATTAACAATTAGGAACTCTCCAGTTTCGCCTCCATAAACAATTCATTAAGGAAAAACATATATTTGCATTATACAATGGTAGTAACTGTTGCTTTAGGAAATGGAGAACCTATACACAATATTTTTCCAAGACATATGTATCAGTTATTAGGAATGCGACTGCCGATAATGCCACCATGTAGATAAATGGTATACTATCATTACCTCGGTCCTTCCAGGCAATACTGGTTTTCCCATAAATAATTCTGCCAAAATGCAGCCAGCACTCCAGAGGTCAATACCAACACCATAGTTTGTTGCACCAAGTAGGAGTTCTGGAGCACGATACCACAACGTGACCACTCGACTAGTCATTCGTGCCTTGTGGCCAGGATCAAAGGTAGAAGCAAGTCCAAAATCAGCAATCTTGAGTGTTCCTTCATTGTCCAAAAGCAAATTTGAACATTTGATGTCACGGTGCAGGACTCCTCGACCATGGCAATGCTCAAGACCAGAGAGTAACTGCTTCATGTAGCATTTGACCTGGAGCAAATTACAGAACATAGAATATCAAGTGGATATAGCACAAAGGCAAAGGTACAAAAAATATGCACACCTATACATCAATTCCAGTGTTCCTAATGCTGATTTTCTTAGGATATAAACTTAAACATGATACATATCTCACAGTCAATACACACCTCGTCTATTTTGCAGTGACTTGAAATTTTAACAATTGTGAATCACAAAAGTGAACGAAGCAAAATAGTTGAAGTTGCATCTACAGTTGAACTAGTTTGTTATGAACCATTGTCATAAATGTTTTATAACATATCAGTCAAACTCCCTTCCTACAGTATATACAATGCCTAATTAACTGCAAATAAAGAGACAGCAAGAAGAGTACTTGAGCTTCACTTTCAATCCCTTTCAGACTAATTATTAGGCTTGTAAGGTTTTTAGAGGTGCAAATATTTCCCATTTTTTTTATACACCAAAATTGGTCGAATTTCAAGGTAGAGTACCATCCACCAACAATTGCATCAAAAAGTAGAATGGTTGGTGGGCTCTGCGAGCGTTTCGCCTTTTGCCACAAAATGAGGAATGGTTGGATAATAATAATAATAATAATAATAATAATAATATTATGCAGCATAAATAGAACAGTAGAAGAGTAGAAGAAAGACATTTAATTGTAAGAATTAATCTGATCAAATCACCAGGAAGAAGACGCAACTTTGCATTCCAAAAGTCTGAGAACCTAAATAGGAAATGGGGCTGACCTGGGGCTCCGTGAAATGCACACCGGGTGCCGCAGCGAGTCCAGCGAGGTCATGCTCCATGTACTCAAAGACGAGGTAAAGAGCGGAGGAGACGCGGGAGATGGCAATTCCCTCAAGCCGGACTACGTTAGGATGGTCAAGTCGCCGGAGCACCGTGATCTCCCTCGCCATGAATCGCACACTCTCCGGCTCCACCAGGTCGAAGCGCACCTTCTTCATCGCCACCATCCGCCCCGTCTCCAAGTCCCGCGCCTTGTACACGTTACTGTACGTTCCCGACCCGATCTGGAACCCGCACCAAGACCGGAGCTTTCCTCAACAAAACACCCCAAAATTCCACCTTTAGAATGCGGGAAGGCGGAAGGACCGTACCTTGGCAACCTTGCGGAACGAGTCGGCTCGGCGAGGGTTCCACCCGCGGAGAGCTTCTCCGGTGACGGCGAGGAGCCAGGTGGGCCAGTTGGAAGGGTCGGGAGGGGAGAGCGCCGGGGGGATGCAGGGGCGTTCTGAGGGCCAAGATGGAGGGGCTTTCTCGGCAGGGGCCAACGGGGCGGCGGCGCTCCGCTTGCTGAGAGGGCAACCCATCGGTGGCCGCCTACATCGAGGGCGGGAAGTGGTTCCCAGGCATGTCGCAGCTGCAACTTGCAAAGAGATTCCTCCCCCCGCAGCGTATACTGCGCTTGAAGGAGAGAAAGAGGCAGCGTGTGAGTGGCAAAATTGGAAAAGTACCAAAATCGTTCAGAATATTTCAGGATTGGCATTGACTGTTATAATAAGGATGCCAGAAAAATTCACGCAAAGAAAAATAAATAAATAAAAGGTCAACCATAATAAATATTGAATAATAAATAACCCGTCGACGTGACATGACGTCACGGTATTGATAATCACATCATACATAATCTGAGGACTATGTGAGAGAAGAAACTTTACTGTAATGTTATCGTTCCAAGTAATTAGAAGAGACGTGAAAAGGGGTAAACTCGTAGATATAGTGAAGTTGGAGGCCATTCGTGTTGCGCCTTTTCAAACCACAAAAATGCTTCCGGATTGGCGTTCAAGAAGTCCTGCGGACGGAGAACTTGCAATCCATCTCACAACGTGACGCGTGTGCAGCGTCTTAAATGCGCCTGCTCGTCGCATTCATGCCCCTCACCGGTTCGCACCCATTTCCCCAGGATCACCTCTCCTAGATCCCATGTCTTTACTCAAACAGCAAACTCCAATTTGCAGAATAAAAATAAATGTCCCTAAGATTCGGTTTTTTATTTCCAGTAACACATCGAGAATATGATAATATTGGAAAACAAAATGGCCTCTCATTGGTTAATATCTACATAATAATCAGAATCTTCATTTGTTTGAAAAAAGCAGATACATCATTACTAAAAATATTTTACTTTCATGTCATCCAATTAATCTACTAACTGTTCAAGATTCATCCACCGCCTTAATAATAAATGCTAGAAAGTAATAGATAAGAAAAGAATTAAGAGATGAGAGGGACATGCATGCAATGATAACAAAAATTAATAAGGCAAATGCTTTCGTACTTGATACGGTTTGGCCAATGCCTTCTCCTACTGCAATGACACAGGCTGCCATAAGCCTGAAGCCATTAAAGTTGCAGCATCTGATCTCCTTTCATGACATCTGATCTCCTTTCAAGACAATAAACAATTAGAACAGTTTAGCGAGCAAACAACACCATGTAAATAATTCCAATTTAACCAAGTAAAGTCATTACCTTTTCCTCTCTTATCTACCATTGTCTGTTCCATTCTCTTCTCGCTGCTTTCTGGTCTCAACGCTGAAAAGGACAGAACTAGTAAGGGAGCCTGAAGAATGTGGGTCATAGGTTCATCACTTTTCCCTTTCAAAATTCTACTGCTTTTCTGCACATAGCAGCCCTGCTCTCGTTACCACTGTTGGCTCTGATCTCTCTGGTTCCTCTTTTGCACCCCTCCCCAAGCCCAAGCTAAACAGCTCAGTCACAGGCTACTGCTCTTCCAAGCACCATATCATTGCACTGTATGCAACCAAGAATCTAATTTCAGTTGCCTAAATGAATAAATTTCACCATAAAGGTATTGAATAAAGCAGGATGCTTGCAGCTTTCTGTTCAAAAGATTCGAGCAGTCCTGTGGCAAATGGTTGGATTGCATTGCTTGAAATTTGAGTGGCATCATGAAGGCCTATCATTTTAGAAAGATATTGAAGGGGCTGATGGCATCACAGCTGACATAATTGCTTTGCCCTGAAACTTGCTAGTCTTATACATCTTATTGTAGTGCAATCCATCATCATCACAAATAACATTTAAATGTGAGATAAAAGTCGTACACCACCAAACAAATAACTTTTTTTTTTCTGTTCTCCTCAGGTTGAACCAACCAAAAGAAGTGTTTTATTTTGGCAGAAAATCCATAATGGTCCTAAAGGAAAAGTTTGCACCTTCAAAAACAAGAATGAAAGTGATAGCACAAAATAACAGTTTGCACGGAGAATCAATCATCCCCAAACTAGAATGACAAGTAAATAATGCTTGGTGTAGATTGTTTCTTTATTTCTTGTGCAGCACTGAATTTAAAGCAGCCGCAAGCTTATGCATCTTGAATGATGGTAGTAACTGCAAATTAATTGAACACAATGAAATCACCCATGTTTAGCACAAATTATATATTATATATAGCCAGGAGTATATTTGTTCCAATAAAACTTGATTTGTTGATGGATATGGCTCACCTCTTTTCCCAGAATTCCTAGTTGTCCCATTCATATAATTGTCTGAAACATTTCTGCCAAAACACATGCCAAAATGATGATCAGATTTTCTTAACTTCAAGATATCTTTAATTGAAAAGTGAGGGATTGTAGAATTCCTCTCACATCTCAGTTAGGTTGCCAGTGATAATGAGATCAAGCACTTGTTCTGGTATTACTCCAGAAAGATTATTTCCATTAAGCCGCCTGGAAAATTTGCACATACTTTAGTCTATTATTGGGGATTGGAAGTGAACGAAACATTTAATGTACAGGGAACTTACAAGTTCACTAAGGACTTAATGTTGCCAAGAGAAGAAGGGATTGAGCCACTCAATGCATTGCTGGAGAAATCCAATATCGCCAGCTTTATCAAGTTCCCTAGTGTAGGTGGTATGGCACCAGTTAGGTTATTTGAATACAACCTCCTGCAATATCATTCATTCATAAAATCCTTAGTAATGAAACTTCAAACAGATTACAACATTCTTTTGATATTTATCATGTATATAGAACAAAATAATATATTTTCCTTTACATTCATTTAAAAAAAATCTATAGTTGTAAATAATAATTGCAAACTTACAAGAAAACCAAGGACTGGATGTTGCCAAGAGAAGAAGGGATTGAGCCAGTCAGTCGATTCAAATACAAGTCCAAGCTCACCAACTTCGTCAAGTTCCCCAGTTCAGTTGGTATGGCTCCAGTTATGAAATTTGCGTATAACTCTCTGCATTGTTCACCATTTCATTCATTAAATCACAAGCAGTGATGTTGCTTCAAATTTTGTTCTAACAATATTTTCTTATGCAGAAATATAATCTGAATTAACTTAAATTCTGAAATTCTATATTAAATTCCTCTTTAAAAAGTTTCTTACAGGTATTGAAGATTTGCTAGTCCACCCAAACGAGGACTGAGAGGACCCGACAATGAAGCATTACCCAAATCCCTGTTCCATAAAGCATATCAAATATTAAGCAACGAGTGTAACATTTACTATTGAAGGTTAGGCCTATCGCAATTTCAGCATTGGTCATTGAAAATTTTACCAATCAATTCTAATTGCAAAACATAACACTTTTGAGGAAAATGACAATCAACAACAAAATAAACAAGCATTATGAATGTATATTTCAAAGTCATTTCAATTGTGATACCATCAAAATGTGGTGATTAGTCGAGCATAGAAAAGCTTACACTCGTATAACAGAGTTTTCGATGTTACAAGTGACATGGAACCAAGTGCAGGGATTCACCAGGGTTGGATCCCAGGATTGCAGGACATTGTCTGGATCATTCCAAGCCCTTCTCTGGGCGTAAAGAATATCACCTGCCAAACACAAGATTAAATAATCAAAAACCATTTTAATGGGACAAGTTATTTCAAAAATTATGTCTTTTTTCTTGACATGTTCCTTTGAACAAAGATTTTGGAGGATGTAATGAAAGAATTTTAGATTGACACTTAAATTCAAGATCATACCTTCAAGGTTGGAATTCACCATTCTTGCAGCAATGATAAGGATACACAGAGAAGCTAATTGCCAAGCCTTCATTGTAGTCTGTAGAAGATTAATCGACAAGTCAAAACTGCAATATTATTCTTCCTCTCTATTTTTCCCTCTGAAACAAGAGTTTGCAAGAAGTTTCTTGATTGCTGTTAATTTTTATACATTTTTAAGCCGAAGATCAAGGCTTCAGACTTTTGGTCCCTCCAATGAATTAGTCCAAACTCTTACTTTGAAGTCATCACTATATTAAATTGGATAAGATAATCCAGTTTACTGAGTCTGAGTCTCATAGGCAATATTTCTAGTCGGACATTGAAAAATCGGATAATATAATCTTGTTTACTGAGTCTGAGTCTCATGGGCAATTTTTCTAGTAGGGCATTGAAAAGTAAGCTCTTCTATAATCATAAGTGGATAGACTAGTCAAATATGTACCGATTTACCAAAGCTTCTTCAAACAAATCTTAAGTGAATCAGCAGGTCTTAGCAGAAAAGTCAATCTTGTGCATCATGTACATCAACCATTCGAATTACTAGTATTACCAGAAAATAATCGACCAAAAATGGAGACTTTACCTGTCACGAAACCGACCACCCTGCGCAAGTCCTACGCCGCCGCGCAAAGACCAACATCGCGGATTATGGCGTGCCAGCGTCAGATAATTCGAAAAATCCGAATCACCTTGCGCCGATCAGCATCAATCTCACTGCCTACCACCTCCACCAGCCCCCTCATTCCCAACAATTCTCCTCGCCCTTATCCGTAGGCACCGATAGTGAGGGGGAGTCGGCGTCGACTGGGAGTGGAAATTGAGCGTGAGAATGGGCTGGGGACGGATCATGGGCCCGACGAGGTCTATCCAAGGTCCAAAACTGGCCCAACTCCTTTCAATTAGTTATACCAATACTTGGTAAAAAAAAATGGTCCGTTCGTCCATCATCCTCGTCAATCTATCCCAAAATTAATACGAAAGAGATAAATCATGAGAACTACTATCCTGAATGTTGCAGCTAGTAAATGGGGAGGGATGGACACACTGACTTTACCAAGTTTTGACTCTCAATTCTCAAAGTAGCAACACCTAGGGTGTCAATTCGGATGGATCGAGTCGAGATTCGGATCGGGTTAATTTTTTTTAAAAAAACTCCCAATTCGAACCCTATCCAAACTCAAATTCATTCCGAAATTCTTAAACTCGAACCCAAACTCGACCAACCCAAACTCGACCCGAATAACTTGGGAAAATCGATTCAAATGATTTTTTTATTATTTTCCCTTTAATTCTTCACTTTTATCTAAATACTCTATCATTATCATACTAATATTGATATTAATATATTATAAAAGCATCTTAATTTTCAAAATAAAATTTAATTTAATCTCAAAAAATCTACTAAACCTTAAATTCGGATCAACCTGAACCCGACTCAAATCAGATCCGAAAATTTTTAACTCGAACTCCTCCGACTCGAACCTGACCCCAACTCAAAATTTTCAACCCTGAACCTAAATTTTTTCTAGTCATCAGATTGGGTTCTTTTTTAAAACCCTTAATAACAGTATATGTGTTAGCTATCAATTCATCCCGTGAAGACGTCGTACATTAGATAAAACTTACTTGTTTAATTATAAAAGAATATATAAAATAAATAATCTCCAATACTAATGTAATTTATAAATAAATTTATTTATTTATATAAAATTAAATTATCAAAATTAGTTTATATGAAAAATATTCATAAATAATTTGTAGGTTTTGTTATGTTCTTTTTAAATTTAGTATTCATGTTAAAAATAATAAAATAGAATAAATTTCATCAATAAATAAAAATTTAACATAAATTATAAAAATAAGAATAATAATATTGATAGTTGAGCTGATTAAAAACTTGAATAATATTCATAAAAATATTGATGTTCATCAACAATTTTAAATTCTACTTGATCTCGATGAAAATTTTAATAAATAAACTTGAAAAGTAAATAAATAATCTTGAATCGGGCTAAACTTGGATTGTTTACACCCTTAATATCAAGTTACCAACCAATTGGGCAGAGTAAAATACACTGAAATTTTGAAAAAGACAAACTGTTGAATCATCACAAAAACTCTCGAGTAAATCTCTATAGTTCTATAATCGTTGTCAGTATCAGTAGCTATAAACTTGGTTCATTAATGTCCCAGAAGTCATACAGGAATTCACAAGCAAATTAATGAAGAAACCAGAATCCGTAGTTAGCAAATTAGTCGAGCAAAAAGGAAGCAAAAAAAAAAAAAAAACGAATGAAAGAAGTGCAGTAAAAGTTAGCTTGGGGCTTCAACTTTCTTGCTGTGTCATACATCCTGAACGAGTTAACGGAGGAAGAAATGCCGGATTACATGAGCTTGGCCTAGATACGGCGGCTGTGAACTCCTCCTGTACTGCAGTGTCATCACATGATCAACACTCGATCGCAGCGACGAGTCGGGAATCATGATCATTGCATTGCTTGAACTCCAAATGGTATCTCGAACATACTGCAAGGTGAAGTAGGGGAGAAGGGTTCGATCTCTACATGTAATCTCCACCTGATCATTCAAGTTGATGAAAAGTTGAGATAGATAGATGCAACTGAAGAAGTTACACAGAGCACCATTCAGATTCAGTCAAAACCGTGAATAAATTAAAAAGAGAGAGTATCATTTTGATATATAATCCATCTTTAAATGATGGCAAAGTATAAAAAATCTGTCCTAAATTGTCTTTTTAACAAAATTATCAAATCTGTCTTTTCTAATATAATGACTAAATAAGAAAAGGTAATATTAGTACACATACAAGGAATTCCAAAGTCTAAAAGTGCACATTTCCAATGATTAAAATTCTATATGAATTCTTTTATAGTTTTTAATATGTCATCTCAATAACACATAAAAACTATAAAAATCTGTCTCTCTTTACAATAAAAAAAATCTTCCTATAACTTTTTATGAATCTTACATTATCAATTTTTGTGTGCGTTATTAATTACTGTCCTACCCATATTATTAATTTTAAGATAAAATAGTAGGTTTGAAATTCACTATCACTATTAAATTACAAATCTCAAATCTTAGATACATAATGGTTAAATTTTTTTTGATTTTTTCATTTCATAAACCTTTATAAAAATGCTCCATTAGAGCTGATTTATCATCGATGTGTAATTTATTGAATTTTGTGTTTAATTATTCTTCCCGTGGAAACAATACACAGTTCATTATATATATCATTGTATGAAAGCATAAAGAATTTTCATTACTGAAGTTATTTTCTTTTCTTCTTGATCTATTTATTTTTCCTAATTTCAGTCACTAGGATATTTTGAAATATCAGTAAATATTAGTTGATTAATTTGATTAATCATATAAGGAAAACACAATTAATTAACCATATAATTAACCATATGTTCAAGTCAACTAATGACGGTCAATTGATGATATAGCTGTAGCAAATATATATATATATATATATATATATATATATATATATATTATATATATATATATATATATATATATATATATATATATTTTGAATTCGACTGAGAAACCTATGATTAATTGATCGATGAATAATAACAATCTACTCTACTATTGTAGTTAAAATTAAGTTGAAAAGAGTCGTTCTATCGGTACAATGTTCAAATTTAATAGAGCAATCAATTGATGAGAGCTATCAGTCAACTATTAGGCGAAAATGAACTCCAACCTAAAAGCAATAAAGGAAGAATTTCGCCCCCGAAGCTATGGTGTAGCGGTAAGGTCACTAGTTATTAACCCAGATATCCACGGTTCGATCCCCAGCTACGGCGCATTTTACAGGAATTTTTCCTCCAAATGGGGCGCGAATCCTGGGACGTTGGGCTTCTAGACTGGCCACCGCGAGCGCTTCCCGATTTACCCTGGTGACCGGTGGGAAATTTGGGACCAGGTTGGTCATCCCAGGTTCAATTTGTCTGCTCCCTAGTTCATCATAAAGGAAGAATTTCGAAGTCAGATTCTTTGAGACTTTGAAGGGAAAGTGTCAATGCATTCCAAACTTTCAAAAGACAATCCAAAACAACCAACAACTATCAAAATATTAATAAATATTCATTGTTGTAAAGTATTTTATTAATATGGCTCTATTTCTATTTGTATGTTTATTTTATATCGTGTTATTGCGTAAAGAATGTTAGAACTCATAGTGATATTTTGATGTGTTGTTAAATAAGTTTAAGATTAGGCTTTGTTATGTTTTAATATGTGCGTCTAAGTATACAGGGATGACTTAGGAGAACACATATATACCTAATAGCTTTGGTGCATCGAAGATAGCAAAACTTTTGCAGGAGACACAAGCAAGCAAAAAGGATGGCACGAGAAAGAGCCAACAGGTTCGGTATATTCGAGCTACGAGCTATGGAAAAGTACTTGTTGGTGCAATCGACCCAAGTTTAATCGGTATGATTATGAGTTTTGATGTGTGTATCAATATGATTAAGTTAGATTTTCATATTGATTTGATGTGTGTTTGAATCATACAAGACTTGGTGGAACACACATATGGGAGATCCCATCCTGGTGCTCGAGTCTTTGAGTCGGTGAAGGATGGTGCATCCGAGGGACCGCCGGACGAGGAACAACGGAGTAGAGCCGAGGGAAGCAGACTTCAAGGCATACGCTAAAGATGACATCGGGATGAACCAATGGCTTGGATGCATCCGAGGGACGAGAGCCAAAGGAGGAGAGCTTCAAAGGACGACTCAGGAGAGGATGAGTGAGAGTGTATAGCAGGAGCAGTCGACTGATACGGACACCAGTCGACTGATCCTTCTGTGAATTTCAAACAGCAAGAGCAGTCGACTAGTCTGCGAACCAGTCGACTAGTCTGGGAACCAGTCGACTGGTCTGGGAACCAGTCGGCGGGTCTGGGAACCAGTCGGCTGGTCTGTTTGAAATATAGTCGTTGGTGGAGCATCAGTCGACTGGGGTTAGCATCAGTCAATTGATATTGGAGCTGAGCTATTTTATTAATAGTTCTCTCCTCTATTTAAAGAGACGGACTTGAGAGAGGTTAGCTCTTCAATGATAAACCTTCTTGATCAAGTGCTCAAAGCTTCCAAGTCTACTCTCTTCCTCAAACCCCAATTCTCATATTATAAAGGGAAGAGAGACATTGTGAGAGGTTGTTCTCCATCGAGAAGGAGATAGCTTAGCCGGAGATTGCCAGGGACTAATCCACCGAATGATTGAGGGTTTGTCCACCTCAAGGACACGTCGTGGAGTAGGAACAAGCAATCTCCGAACTACATAAAAGTTTTGTGTTAGCATTGCTTTCATTATTTATTTTGTTTCTGCTTGTGCAAAGCTAATACTTGTAGAAAGAATCGACGGAAGTTCGACGACAAGCTATTCACCCCCCCCCCTCTAGCGATCCAATCGATCCCAACAAGTGGTGTCAGAGCGCACGGTTCATTTCGGAAGAACTCACCATCAACCGAAATATTAAAATAACTTTTCAAGAGGGATATAGCATCTCACGACCACCTTTCTTTGATGACAACGATTTCACATATTGGAAAGGTAAGATAGAATATTATCTAATGAACGATATTGAAAATTGATTTAGTGTTATAGATGGTTTCGAGATGCCGAAGGATGAGAGTGGAGCACCTCTCTCAACAAAAAATTGGACAAAAGAAATGATGAAAAAATCTCAAGCAAATGCGAAAAAACAACGACTCTACAATGTGGGGTTTCCAGGAGCAACTGAGCAAAGTTGGGTCATTCAACTCTGCTAAAGAGCGTTGGGAAAAGCTCATTGAGTTAAATGAACGGTCGAACGAATCAAGGAGAACCAAGAAAGATCTCTTGGTGGTTTAACTTCAATCCTTCACCATGAAATCGAATGAGACTGTCAATCAATTGCACGGAAGGTTCAAGGAAATTATCAATGAGCTTCATGTAATAGAAGAGAAATTGACAATAGGGATCTTGTAAGGTATGTGCTTCCATCCTTCCCTAGAACCACTTTATGGGCTTCAATGGTTGATGCTTATAAAGTCTCTAAGGATCGTTCTTAGTTAAGCTTGACGAATTATTTTATGAATTTAAACTTCATGAACAAGTTGTTGATGCAGTTTGACCTGATTGTTGTTTTGGTGTTGACACCGATTTAAATTTAGGTGAGTAAGATAAGTTCGGCTTAAGTCCTAGTCGAGGACTGGGCACGAATTTCGGTGAGTGAAGCCAGGTGAAGGAAATTCTAGTGAGTGAAGCTAGGTGAACGAAACCATGGTAAGTGAAGCCGGGTCCCGGTAAGTGAAGCCGGGTGACGGAAACCCTGGTAAGTGAAGTCGGGTCCCGATGAGTGAAGCCGGGTGACGGAAACCCCGGTGAGTGAAGCGCGGTCCTGGTGAGTGAAGCCGGGTGACGAAAATCCTGGTGAGTGAAGCCGGGTCCTGGTGAGTGAAGCCAACCCCGGTGAGTGAAGTCGGGTCCTAGTGAGTGAAACTAGGTGAAAGGAAATCCCAGTGAGTGAAGCCGGGTCCTAGCGAGTGAAGCTAGGTGAAGGAAATCCCGGTGAGTGAAGTTGGGTCCTAGTGAGTGAAGCTAGGTTGAACAAAGTCTCGGTGAGTGAAGCTGGGCATGAAGTATTGGTCCGGGGGACTGAGCATAAGTCGGAGAGTGGCTGGATCGGTCTGGAGTCCGATCAGGGAGTTGGCACGAACCCCCTTGATAATAGATCGATCTGGTGACCGATCCAGGGTGTCTGATCGTTCTGGTGAACGAACAGAAAGAGAACAGAAACATTCTGTGTGGTTTCTGATCGTTCTGGTGAACGATCAGAGAGATATCAGAAAGGGTTGGAGGAAACCTTGATCGGTCAAAGCGACCGATCAGGGTCCTCCTGGATCGATCAGGATGGCTCCTGATCAGTCCAGAGGTGACTTGATCGGTCACTTTGACCGATCAGGGTACAACCTGATCGGTCAAGTGACCGATCAGGTTAGGGAACTAGTGGGAGTTAGCGGAAATCCCAGTGAGCTGGTGGATCGGTCTGGTGACCAATCCCCAATCTCTGATCGGTCAGTGTGATCGATCAGATCCTTACTGGATCGATCAGAGGTGAGTCTGATCGGTCAAAAGGGTAACTGATCGGTCAAGGTGACCGATCAGTGTCTGATAACTTTAATTTGAATCACTGTCAGATTACCTGATCGCTTCTGATTTCTTCTGATACGCTTTGATTTGTTGTGCTAATCCTTCTGATGAGTGTCCAGGGATACAGAGATGACACAAACCAAGAAAGAGGGTCAATTGACGACTTTTGCTTTGGGCAGGTTTGTCTATTTTCCATTCGCTAGTTTCAATGGCTTCTGGCGAAAGCTGGCGACTGACCGAGGCTCAGCTGAAGAGGTCTTCAGTGGACTAAGCGCTCAGTGGAGGTCAGTGGGTCAGGCTATGGTTCAGTGGGTGCTGACGGAGCCTGGCGATGATCAAAAGGGATGCTTAAGTGGAGGCTGGCGAAGTAGAGACAGACAAGGCAACTAATCGGAAATCAAATAGACACAAGAGAACGGAGAGCTGAGTGAAGGTTCTCGCGTTAGGGTTGTTCTGTGTTGTGCTCTGAGGTGTGCCTCGTCGTTGTCCTTTCTGTGCTCGCGCTCTTTAAGCTTTCTCAAGTCTCTGTGCTTATTCTCATATCATCTTGAGACTATTTGTGGAGAGGTTACTCCACCGAGAAGGAGGTTTTGATTATCCGGATTTTCGGGGCATGATCTGCCGATGATCAAGGGATCACCCACCTCACGGGCACTCCAAGGAGTAGGGGCAAGTTATCTATGAACCTTGTACATCTCTGAATTAGCGTTTGTTCTTCTTTCAGTATTTCTGTTTCTGTTCTGTGTTTTCTTCCGCTGCTAACTTAAGTGCAGAAACGAAAAGAAGCCAAGGTTTTTGTGTCTGGCTATATTCACCCCCCTCTCTAGCCATCCTAGGTCCAACAAGTGGTATCAGAGCGAGGGGCTCTTTCAAACGGACTAACACCCGAAGAGCAAGAAGATGGCATTGGGAGGAGAAGGATTCAGCACAAGCAGACCCCCGTTCTTGGATAGAACTGATTTCCCTTACTGGAGATCCCGGATGGAATATTATTTGAAGACCAACATTAGCATGTGGTTCTCAGTTAAGGAGGGTTTCTCTCCTCCAAAGGATGCTGAGGGTAAAGAACTCGAGTTCTCAAGATGGTCGACTGATCAGATAAGAAAAGGTGAGGTTGATGCTAAGGATGTGGTCACCCTACAGTGTGGGATCACCAAGGAGCAATTGATCAAGGTTGGTCCTTTCACAAGTGTCAAGGATCTATGGAACAAGTTCATTGAGCTTCATGAAGGCACCTGTGATTCACAGATAGCAAAGAGGGACCTCTTCCTCAACCAACTCCAAAACCTCTCAATGAAGGAAAGTGAAACGATAAGTGAACTTCATGGTAGATTCAAGGAGATTCTCAATGGGTTGCATTCCATTGATGAGAAGGTCGGGAATCGCGACCTTGTAAGGTATGTCCTCAAATCTTTGTTGAGGCAATCGGCCCAAGAATGATCGGGAAGATCATGGTTTTGATGTGTGTGTCAATAAGTTTAAGGTTAGGGTGTTGTGTTGTTTTAATATGTGTGATTGAGTTTGCAGGACTTGGAGAATCACGCATGGTGAACTTATCCGAGGGACGAGAGCCAAGGGAGGAGAGCTCCAAGGGCAAGTCGGGAAGTGGACTTCAAGGGCACATGTGAAGGGTGACATGGAGGCAAGCCAAGGGAAGGCTTGTATGCGCATCCGAGGGATGATAGCCGGAGGAAGAGGACTTCAAGGGGCGAGCCAAGGGAGCAGACCTGAAGGCACACGTGAAGGAGAAGGTTCGGAGTGGCTGGAGCTGAGCTGGGAGGCAGGGCAGTCGACTGGCTCAGAGGCAGTCGACTGCCAAAACCCACAGAAAGTTTGCGGCCTTGGACCAGTCGACTGGCCCTGGGGCAGTCGACTGGTATACCCCGAAACTAGCCGTTAGCTAGCCGTTGGCTAGCATTTAATGCTAGGCCAGTTGACTGCCCCAGGGGCAGTCGACTGGTGCGGGCTGGATAGCATGCGAGGTTGTCCTTTACTCCTATAAAAGTAGGACTGTTCGGCTCAAGCAAGGGACGGTTCTTGTGTGCAACAAAGTGCTGCTAGTGCCAAGAGTCCTCAGCCCTTCCTCTAGTAATTACTTGCATCTTGTAAAGAGGAAGAGCACAAGATTGTAAAGGTTTTCTCCACCTTGAAGGAGGGTTTCATAGTGGAGGTGGTGAACTCGTGCGGATCCTTGGATTAGTCACCCTTAGGGGTGGATACCAAGTAAAACACTGTGAGTTAGCATTGATTTTATTCTATATCTTGTATTGTGCTAACCGTCTTGTAGAGAAAAGCCGAGCCATCGATCCTAACAGTTGGTATCAGAGCGCAAGGACGCCTTCAACGGACTAACCGTCAAGAAGAGCAAATCATTGAAATGGCCGGCTCGCACATCCAACCGCCGAAGTTTGAGGGAGAATTTTCGTGGTGGAAGAAGAGAATGGAGGTATTTTTCAATACCGATTTTGATGTAATGTTTATTATGAAAAACTGTTTTGAAGTACCTAGGGATCAAGAGAACAAGATACTTGATGAAGTAAGATGGAGTAGGAAGCAAAGAGATGACCATCTAGCAAACTTCAAAGCTTTGCATCATCTACTAAGTGTACTCCCTCAACAAGAAGTGACAAGAATTGGAAACTACTCAAGTGCCAAGGATTTGTGGGAAAAGCTAGTGGAACTTCATGAAGGCACTTCAGAGGCAAAAATGGCAAAGAGAGACCTTCTTCGAGCTCAACTCAACAATATCAAACTTGATAAAGGGGAGAAGGTAACAAGCTTACACGCTAGATTTAAAGAGATACTTAATGGTCTAACAAGTGTAGGGGAACAACTATCCAATCGAGATATCTTGACAAAAGCCATCAATGCCTTCCCAAGAACATCAACTTAGAGCTCAATGGTGGACTCATACTATATTTCTAAGGATCTAGAGAAAATGTCTCTAGAGGAATTTTTCTCAACCATGGAGCTTCATGAGACTCGGGTTGGAGGAACAATCGAAGAAGCATACTACAAACCAAAAAGTATAGCCCTTGTGGCAAATAAGGGAAAGGCAAGAAGAAGGAGGTCTTATCATCCGATTCAGAGGAATCAAGTGCTTCCATGGGAAGTGATGCGGAAGCCTATATGGTAAGAAAGGTAAGAAAAGCTTTTAAGCAATTTTCTACTAACAAGTCTCATGGTAGGAAAGAATCAAGAAGCAAAAGTAGGTCAAGGAAAATTATTTGCTACAATTGCCAAGGAGAAGGACACATGAGAGATGATTGCCCTCTTTTGAAAAAGAAGGAAGAAAAGAAGAAAGAGGGAAAGAAGAAATCAAAAGAGAAGGAGAAGAAGGTACAAAACTTGAAGGCCACATGGGACGATCCATCTTCATCAGAGGAGGAGCATTTTGCTTCCCATTTTGCACTAATGGGAATTGATGATCTCGCATCCACGGCATCCGAATTTGAAGAAGAGAGAAGTTCGAGTGAAGATGAAGGGAGCTCTATTGAAGGGGGAGGCTCTACCTCGGAATCGGACTTCTCGGTAAGTGAGGTACATAACTTACCTACTTCTATTCTTGCTAAAATTATTTCTAGTACTAGTGATGACTTGGTAGATGCTAAAAGGAAAATTAAGTGTTTAAAAAGAGAAAATTACATGCTAAAGGATAAATTAGCATCAATGGAAATTAGGAATGATGAGCATGCTTCTACCTCAAATGATTCATGTTTAGAAGAGGAAAATAAGGATTTAAGGGAAAAGGTAGATAGTCTTACCCAAGCACTTAGAAAGTTTGAAGTTGGCTCAAAGACATTAGATATGATCATTGGGAGCCAAAGAGCAAGTTTTAGGAAAGAGGGATTAGGCTTTGGGAAGTCAAGCAATGGGAAAACTTATCATTGCCTAATTGCTAGAGGACAATCAAAGACCAAGACCTTAAGTAAGAAATGGATTCCAAAGGAGTACTTGGTTAACCCAATTAGGAAACATTTCTATTGGGTACCAAAGTCAATCCTAAAGGGTTAGAGGATTAGAGATAAGTCAACCATGATATTAGAATTTCAAATTTTTGGAATTTGGTTGACTTAAGACATTGAGGGGGAGGTTGTAGCCCATAGTAGAAATTCATGATGAATTGGGCAAAATAATGCTTACCTTGAAAGCATCTCATATTACATAGTTTTATGGTTGTATTTGTTGATGCAGTCTGGCCCGGTTGTTGTTTTGGTGTTTGACAATGATTTAAGTTTAGTTGAGCAAATTATGTTTAAGTCCTGATCAGTGATTAGGCACGGGTTGATTGAAATCCTAACCTGGAGGGTTAGGTGTGAGAAATCCCGGTGAGTGAAGCCGGGTCCTGGTGAGTGAAGCCGGGTCCTGGTGAGTGAAGCCGGGTGATGGAAATCCCGGTGAGTGAAGCCGGGTCCTGGTGAGTGAAGCCAGGTAATGGAAATTCCAGTGAGTGAAGCCGGGTCCTGGTGAGTGAAGCCAGGTGATTGAAATCCCGGTGAGTGAAGCCGGGTCCTGGTGAGTGAAGCCGGGTCCTGGTGAGTGAAGCCAGGTGTTGGAAATCCCGGTGAGTGAAGCCGGGTCCTGGTGAGTGAAGCCAGGTGTTGGAAAAATCCTAGTTCGGAAGGGTTGGGTGAAAAGTCCTAGCTTGGAGAGCTAGGTGAAAAGTCCTAACTTGGAGGGTTAGGTGCAAATTCCCATCCTGGAGAATTAGGTGAAAAAGTCCTGGCTTGGAGGGTCAGGTGCCTAGCTTGGAGGGCTAGATCGGATGATATTCTAACTCGGAAGGGTTCGGTGAAAAGTCCTAACTTGGAGGGCTAGGTGAAAAGTCCTAACTTGGAGGGTTAGGTGCAAATTCCCATCTTGGAGAATTAGGTAAAAAAGTCCTAGCTTGGAGGGTCAGGTGCCTAGCTTGGAGGGCTAGGTTGGATGATAACTCGGAAGGGTTGGGTGAAAAGTCCTAGCTTGGAGGGCTAGGTGAAAAGTCCTAGCTTGGAGGGCTAGGTGAAAAGTCCTAACTTGGAGGGTTAGGTGCAAATTCCCAACTTGGAGAGTTAGATGGAAAATCCTTAGCTTGGAGGGCTAAGGTGGATGGAAACTTAGCTTGGAGGGTTGTGTTTAAGTCCCTGGATCGGTCTGGTGATCGATCAGGGATTCTGGCACGCTGCTCCTTCGTGGATCGGTCTGGTGACCGATCCAGCGATGACTGATCGGTCGGGTGACCAATCAGGGAGCACACAGTGAGGTTGGGAACCTACTGTGCTGCTCCTGATCAATCTGGTGACCGATCAGGGAGCAAGCAGTGAGGTTGAGTTCACTTGCTGAACAGCTCCTGATCGGTCTGATGACCGATCAGGATCACTGTGAAGATCGTTCTGGTGAACGATCCAGCTTCGCGGGCTCCTCACTAAGATCGATCAGGACGGTTCCTGATCGATCTGGTGATGACCTGATCGGACTGCTGACCGATCAGGTGACACCCTGATCGGTCAGTTGATCGATCAGAAGGCTTAGCCTGCGAAACTCAGAAATCGCCAAATATAAGGGTGGATCGGTCAGGTGAACGATCCACGACCTGTGATCGGTCTGGTGATCGATCCAGAAGAATCTCAAAGAAATCGCAATTTCTGATTGAGCGTTGGGGATCGATCAGGACGAAGCCTGATCGGTCTGGAACCAGCCTGATCAGTCTGGTGACCGATCAGGAGGCTCTCTGATCGGTCAGGTGACCGATCACTTTAATTCAAATACGCTGTCAGAAGCTCTGATCGCGTCTATTTTCACTGCCGATTCTCTGATACACTGCTGATATGTTTTGATATGCATTGCTAAGCCTCTGTTGGAGTGTGCAGGTGATAGCAGGTGATTCAAACACTCAAGGAGGGTCAATGGCAGGCTTTCCGTTGAGCAGGTTTGGCTGTTTCTCATTCTCAAGTTTCAACGGGCAACTGACGCAGCTGGCGACTGACGGAGGCTCAGTTGGAGAGGAAGTCTTCAGTGGACTGAGTGCTCAGGGAGGTCAGTGGGTTCAGGCTGGCTCAGTGGATGCTGATGAAGCTTGTGATGGTGAAAGCTTAAGTGATGAAGCTGAGGCAGAGGAGCGGTGGTGAGACAGACAAAAAACTTGGGAAGTTGTTGCTGGGCTGTATTCGTGCTCTCTGTTGCTTTGTTCTTGAGCGATCTTGTTACATTCCTATGAGAGCTTTGTGAGCTTCCCTTCTCGAGTTTCTCGTGTGATTAATCTTGTATTCATCTCCTGAGACAGCTTGTGGAGAGGTTACTCTACCGAGAAGGAGGCGCTTGATATCCGGTGTTCACCGGGGCTTGATCTGCCGACGAGCACGCCAAGGAGTAGAGGCAAGTTATCCCCGAACCTTGTACATCTCTGTCTTAGCGTTTGTTTGGTTTGAGTTTCTTTCTCTGCTTAGTTTCTTTGTTCTGCATTTGCTTCCGCTGCCTATCTCTGAAGTGCAGAATAGTTTTGAAAAGCTCAAGAAATTGTGATTGTCTATATTCACCCCCCCTCTATAGTCATCTCGTTCCCAACAAGTGGTATCAGAGCTTGGGGCTCTGTTCACGGCTTAACATCTGAGAGCTTACAACAAGATGGCTGGAAGAGAAGGAATGAGCACAAACCGACCTCCATTCTTTGACGGCACAGATTTTCCATATTGGAGGTCAAGGATGGAGTTCTATCTCAAGACCAACATCAGTTTGTGGTTTGCCGTGAAGGAGGGCTTCATCCTTCCAAGAGATAGTGAAGGAAAAGAGCTAGACTTCTCCATGTGGTCAGCTGAGCAAATCAAAAGGGGAGAAGCGGATGCTAAGGCTGTGGTCACCTTGCAATGTGGGATGACAAAGGACCAACTCATCAAAGTTGGTCCCTTTACAAGTGCAAAGGACCTATGGAACAAAATCTTTGAGCTCCATGAGGGAACTCAAGATACACGGATAGTCAAGAAGGATCTCCTTCTCAGCCAACTCCAAAACTTGACAATGGGAGAAAACGAAACTGTAAGTATGCTTCATTGTCGGTTCAAGGAGATCTACAATGGTCTTCATTCCATCAGTGAGAAGGTAGAGGACCGAGACTTCGTAAGGTATGTTCTCAAAGCTTTTCCTAGGAACGCGTTGTGGTCATCCATTGTGGATGCTTACAAGGTTTCCAAGGACTTATCTTTTGTTAAGTTAGATGATTTATTTTGTGAGATGGAATTACATGAGATCTTTAACCAAAGCCCAAAGGAGAAAGGTATAACTTTTGTGGCAGGAAACAAAAGAAAGAAGAAAGAAAAGGAGGAGGAAACTTACTGTCAAGTGGCTCTAGTGGCCTTAGAGGACTCGAGAGAAGAAAGTGATAACAAATCAAGCTCCTCAACCGCGCCTTCATCATCTTCGAATGATGAAGAGGTAATCTCTCCGGAATTAGATAAATGCTATAGGATGATAGCATGCTTAACTAAATTATTAAAGAAATCAAAGAATAAGATTAAGTCATTGAAATATGAAGTAGAAAAATTGAAAACCTCTAAGGATGAGGTAATTGATGTTATGCATGATAAGTCCCTTGAGGATGAAAATGAGGATTTGAAGAGCAAAGTTGAAAACCTCAAGAATATTCTTGAGAAGTTTTCAACTAGCTCTAAAACTCTAGACATGATACTAAATTCACAAAAAGCGGTTTACAACAAGGTTGACTTAGGTTACCAACCTAAAGAATCAAGTTTCATGTCATTGATGTCTAGAACCCATTTTAGATCACAAAATAATTCTAGGGTTCAAAAGGTTAGAAAGAAATTGACTAAGGCATGGGTGCCAAAGTCATTCATTAAAGATTCATTAAGTACCCAAAATTTGGGTACCCAAAACCTCTATTTTTCGAATTACATGAGCATTAATTAAGGGGGAGTATCTATCAACATTGGTTGTTGATAATTGGTACTCCAAATCCATGACCAAGGAAAAATTGTCATTCACATGGTGGTTATGGAAAATTCAAATTAAATGTTTTGATCTCCATTGGTTTAGTTCTTATAACAATATGATCTCTTGGCTAGTGATTTATGAAATTTCACTTGAGTAGTGAGGACATCTTCATGCAATGAATGATAGTATATCCATGCTTCAAAATAAATCTACAAGTTTTGGAAAAATTGCATGAAGAGTTTAGATTTACATGTAACTTGCTCTTGGCATGAATTGCTTAAAAGAATTGGTTTTATTGTTGCAATTTGTGTTTTCATGCAAGTTATGGTTTATGAAATGTCTTATCTCAAACTCAAGTATGCCATGAGTATCTTGTATGTGTTATAACACATGAATGCATGTTTAAGAACAAGATGAACATATAGTTTGGGCTGATCATTATACAAATCTCACAAGGCATCACCATGAGTTTTAAAATTCACTGTTTAACCTTCTATGACCTAGTGATTCCCTTGTATCAAACTAAGGTTTCTTGATATGATCATGCTTTGATACAAACATGTTTCGATACTTAAGTTCATGCTTAGAAAATACTATCATGCTCTGACACAAATCATGATATATATTTTGATTAAGGGAACCCTTAGAATCAAGTGGATCAAGTCTAATTGAATTGGGGTTTAGGAATGCTTGAAACCTGATAGACAAATTTAGGGATTATGGAATTGAAAAGAAAATATTTTGAGCAAACTTGATCATACATTGAGTTTGATACAAACTTAATGTTAATTTGATACAAATCTATTTTGAACTATCGAACTTAGATTTTGGGATCAAAATCATGTTTTCATACGAACCTGTCTTTTGGTTTCTGAAAATTTGAATCTGAATTCTGAAATCTGACCAGAACAAACAAATCAGACTTTTGAATCCACCCTGATCGGTCTGGTGACCGATCAGGCACCGTTCTGATCGGTCCGGTGACCGATCAGATCAATGCTGATCAGGGGTATCAGACTACTTTCCAGACCGACTCCCTTTTCATCAAATTGTATCAGTGTAATGATCATACCACCAACAAAACTGATACACACAAGTCCAATTGAAACATATTTGATCACCCATTGGTACAAACCTGGTACTAAGGGAGCACAAATTTGTTCAAGTGATATAAACCTGGTACTTAATAGTGATTTGATACAAACCTATGTTGGAATGTTCAAATTCATAAGAAAGGGTTTGTTGAGTCATAACTCTTATTCTTAATGTCGTGTTTCGGAAATTTTTCAGAAATGACGAATATTAATAGAGTCATCTCCCTTGTTATGGAATGCAAATTGATTAATGCAGTCTGTTCAGGAACGTATCAGAGTTTCAGAAATTTTTCTGAAATCCGATCGCTCCCCAGACTAATCAGATATATTTCTGTATCACATAATCAACAGACCTGGTTGGTCACGGAGACCAATCAGGACTATGTTTCAAATACAGATGCATTCCTTACTAATCCTATGAAGCATATACATATTTGACCATAATATATTTCTGTATATGTCTTCACATGGAAGTCCAAGTGTTAACACAGTCCGATCTTGAACGAATCAGAATTACAGAAATTTTTCTGAAAATTGATCATTCATAGATAAATCAGAAATTTTTCTGTATCGTTCATCAGTCTGATGGAACTGCGATAATTATTGTCATATGAAACATATACATGTTTGACCATGATATATTTCTGTATATATTTTCATATGCAATTCAAAAATTATCATTTGATTATTTTGGGTTTGGGGAGAGACCCGTGATTGAGGGGGAGGTATGTTCAAACCTAATAACCATACCCTTTTCGATGTTTGACAAAGGGGGAGAAAATGGCTGATTAAGTTTATGGTTATTATAGGGGGAGGATCATGATTCCCTTATAAGAATTGAATGGACTTCAATTGATTGATACCTAAACTTAAATCGGGTTGTCAAACAACAAAAAGGGGGAGATTGTTGATGCAGTCTGGCCCGGTTGTTGTTTTGGTGTTTGACAATGATTTAGGTTTAGTTGAGCAAATTATGGTTAAGTCCTGATCAGTGATTAGGCACGGGTTGATTGAAATCCTAACCTGGAGGGTTAAGTGTGAGAAATCCCGGGGAGTGAAGCCGGGTCCTGGTGAGTGAAGCCAGGTGATGGAAATCCCGGTGAGTGAAGCCGGGTCCTGGTGAGTGAAGCTAGGTAATGGAAATCCCGGTGAGTGAAGCCGGGTCCTGGTGAGTGAAGCCAGGTGATTGAAATCCCGGTGAGTGAAGCCGGGTCCTGGTGAGTGAAGCCAGGTGTTGGAAATCCCGGTGAGTGAAGCCGGGTCCTGGTGAGTGAAGTCAGGTGTTGGAAAAGTCCTAGTTCGGAAGGGTTAGGTGAAAAGTCCTAGCTTGGAGGGCTAGGTGAAAAGTCCTAACTTGGAGGGTTAGGTGCAAATTCCCATCCTGGAGAATTAAGTGAAAAAGTCCTGGCTTGGAGGGTCAGGTGCCTAGCTTGGAGGGCTAGGTTGGATGATATTCTAACTCGGAAGGGTTGGGTGAAAAGTCCTAGCTTGGAGGGCTAGGTGAAAAGTCCTAACTTGGAGGGTTAGGTGCAAATTTCCATCTTGGAGAATTAGGTGAAAAAGTCCTGGCTTGGAGGGTCAGGTGCCTAGCTTGGAGGGCTAGGTTGGATGATATTCTAACTCGGAAGGGTTGGGTGAAAAGTCCTAGCTTGGAGGGCTAGGTGAAAAGTCCTAGCTTGGAGGGCTAGGTGAAAAGTCCTAGCTTGGAGGGCTAGGTGAAAAGTCCTAACTTGGATGGTTAGGTGCAAATTCCCAACTTGGAGAGTTAGATGGAAAATCCTTAGCTTGGAGGGCTAAGGTGGATGGAAACTTAGCTTGGAGGGCTGAGTTTAAGTCCCTGGATCGGTCTGGTGATCGATCAGGGATTCTGGCATGCTGCTCCTTCGTGGATCGGTCTGGTGACCGATCCAACGATGACTGATCGTTCGGGTGACCAATCAGGGAGCACACAGTGAGGTTGGGAACCTACTGTGCTGCTCCTGATCGATCTGGTGACCGATCAGGAAGCAAGCAGTGAGGTTGAGTTCACTTGCTGAACAACTCCTGATCGGTCTGATGACCGATCAGGATCACTGTGCAGATCGTTCTGGTGAACGATCCAGCTTCGCGGGCTCCTCACTAAGATCGATCAGGACGGTTCCTGATCGATCTGGTGATGACCTGATCGGACTGCTGACCGATCAGGTGACACCCTGATCGGTCAGTTGATCGATCAGAAGGCTTAGCCTGCGAAACTCAGAAATCGCCAAATATAAGGGTGGATCGGTCAGGTGAACGATCCACGACCTGTGATCGGTCTGGTGATCGGTCCAGAAGAATCTCAAAGAAATCGTGATTTCTGATTGAGCGTTGGGGATCGATCAGGACGAAGCCTGATCGGTCTGGAACCAGCCTGATCGGTCTGGTGACCGATCAGGAGGCTCTCTGATCGGTCAGGTGACCGATCACTTTAATTCAAATACGCTGTCAGAAGCTCTGATCGCGTCTGTTTTCACTGCCGATTCTCTGATACACTGCTGATATGTTTTGATATGCATTGCTAAGCCTCTGTTGGAGTGTGCAGGTAATAGCAGGTGATTCAAACACTCAAGGAGGGTCAATGGGAGGCTTTCCGTTGAGCAGGTTTGGCTGTTTCTCATTCTCAGGTTTCAACGGGCAACTGACGCAGCTGGCGACTGACGGAGGCTCAGCTGGAGAGGAAGTCTTCAGTGGACTGAGTGCTCAGGGAGGTCAGTGGGTTCAGGCTGGCTCAGTGGATGCTGATGAAGCTTGTGATGGTGAAAGCTTAAGTGATGAAGCTGAGGCAAAGGAGCGGTGGCGAGACAGACAAAAAACTTGGGAAGTTGTTGCTGGGCTGTATTCGTGCTCTCTGTTGCTTTGTTCTTGAGCGATCTTGTTACATTCCTGTGAGAGCTTTGTGAGCTTCCCTTCTCGAGTGTCTCGTGTGCTTAATCTTGTATTCATCTGCTGAGACAGCTTGTGGAGAGGTTACTCCATCGAGAAGGAGGCGCTTGATATCCGGTATTCACCGGGGCTTGATCTGCCGACGATCAAGGGATCGCCCACCTCACGGGCACGCCAAGGAGTAGGGGCAAGTTATCCCCGAACCTTGTACATCTCCGTCTTAGCGTTTGTTTGGTTTGAGTTTCTTTCTCTGCTTAGTTTCTTTGTTCTGCATTTGCTTCCGCTGCCTAACTCTGAAGTGCAGAATAGTTTTGAAAAGCTCAAGAAATTGTGATTGTCTATATTCACCCCCCCTCTATAGCCATCTCGTTCCCAACAGTATTCATACATATGAAATGTTAGGATGATACAAATGACTCACTTAAGCTTATGACATAGTGATGAGTTATTGGACGTATCACATTAGTAATAATAGACCAATCATGGGGAAAGCCAGTGCTTAATTAATGAACACTTTGCCCAAAGATCATGGTTGGATATTTTAAACATTTGAAAACCATTTCATATTTTATATGATTTGCCATAAGCTTGAAAGGTATTTAATTGCAAAACTAAGTTGAAATATTGGTACAAACTTAGTGGGTTTCAAGAATTTTGAACTTTAGTCAAAAGTCAAGCATGCTTAAAATTTTATATGAACTTATATTTTTTCTTGATAAAGTATATCATTTCAAACATGTCTGTAAATTTTTATAATTTTTGGAGTTTTCTGGAATTTATTGGAGGGTTCTGAAATTCGGCACAGAGGTTGAAAAATCAGACTGATAGCAGTCGACTGGTAAGGCTAATTTCAGTCTGCTGACTTCTGTTCAGAAATCAAATCTCTCTCATTTAATACCATGGGTTAAGGTTGCTTGAGGCAATAGTTTTTGATTGTTTCAAAGGGGAAGAGTGAGTAGTTTAAGTTAGAGTTTTAACTTGAATTGGGTGGTTTGAGTTAAAATCTTGGAGAATATTGAAAATGGGAGAAGACATGGATTAAGGGGGAGGTTATCTCTTATTTTTTTATGTCTTATGTTTTTCAATTGTTTTGTTGTCTGGTATTTTATCCCTAAACTTAAACATATTGCCACACATCAAAAAGGGGGAGATTGTTGAGGCAATCGGCCCAAGAATGATCGGGAAGATCATGATTTTGATGTGTGTGTCAATAAGATTAAGGTTAGGGTGTTGTGTTGTTTTAATATGTGTGATTGAGTTTGCAGACCTTGGAGAATCACACATGGTGAACTTATCCGAGGGACGAGAGCCGAGGGAGGAGAGCTCCAAGGGAAAGCCGGGAAGTGGACTTCAAGGGCACATGTGAAGGGTGGCATGGAGGCAAGCCAAGGGAAGGCTTGCGTGCGCATCCGAGGGACGATAGCCGGAGGAAGAGGACTTCAAGGGGTGAGCCAATGGAGCAGACCTGAAGGCACACGTGAAGGAGAAGGTTCGGAGTGGCTGGAGCTGAGCTGGGAGGCAGGGCAGTCGACTGGCCCAGAGGCAATCGACTGCCAAAACCCACAGAAAGTTTGCGGCCTTGGACCAGTCGACTGGCCCTGGGGCAGTCGACTGGTATACCCCGAAACTAGCTATTAGCTAGCCGTTGGCTAGCATTTAACGCTAGGCCAGTTGACTACCCCAGGGGCAGTCGACTGGTGCGGGCTGGACAGCATGCGAGGCTGTCCTTTACTCCTATAAAAGGAGGACTGTTCGTCTCAAGCAAGGGACGGTTCTTGTGTGCAACAAAGTGCTGCTAGTGCCAAGAGTCCTCAGCCCTTCCTCTAGTAATTACTTGCATCTTGTAAAGAGGAAGACCACAAGATTGTAAAGGTTTTCTCCACCTTGAAGGAGGGTTTCATAGTGGAGGTGGTGAACTCGTGCAGATCCTGTTGAGGCAATCGGCCCTTTAAATGATTGGAAGATCATGGTTTTGATGTGTGAGCAAATAGGTTTAAAGTTAGAGTGTTATGTTGTATTTGACTTGTGTGATTGAGTTTGCAGGACTTGGTAAATCACACTTGGAAGACCTATCCGAGGGGCGAGAGCCGAGGGAGGAGAGCTCCAAGGGCAAGCTAGGAAGTGGACTTCAAAAGGCACACGTGAAGGGTGGCATGGAGGCAAGCCAAGGGAAGGCTTGTGTGCGCATTCGAGGGACGATAGCTAGAGGAAGAGGACTTCAAGGGGCGAGCCAAGGGAGCAGACCTGAAGGCACACGCGAAGGAGAAGGTTTGAAGTGGCTGGAGCTGAGCTGGGAGGCAGGGGCAGTCGACTGGCCTGAAAGCAGTCGACTGCCAAAACCCACAGAGAGTTCGCAGCCTCGGACCAGTCGACTGGCCTTAGGGCAGTCGACTGGTATACCCCAAAACTAGCCGTTGGCTAGCTGTTCACTAGCCGTTGGCTAGCCGTTGGCCAGCATTTACTGCTGGGCCAGTCGACTGCCCTAGGGGCAGTCGACTGGTGGGCGTCTGGACAGACTGCGAATCTGTCCTTTTCACCTATAAAAGGATGCCTCGTTACATGTGTCTGTACGGTTCCGTACAGTAACGAAGTGCTGCTAAATTGTAGAGTGATTTCTTGCTTCCTCCATCATCTTTCTACACCTGTAAAGAGGAAGCTTTTGCTGTAAAGGTTTCTCCACCTCAAGGAGACTTTTCGATAGTGAAAAGTGGTGCTCGCGGCGTGGATCCTTGGATTAGTCGCCCATCTGGGTGGATACCAAGTAAAAGAATTTTTGTTAGCATTGTTATTGTCTTTGCATATTATTTCCGCTGCGCTAACATCTGTGTAGAGATCAAACGATCAAAGAAAGTGCATTCACCCCCCCTCTGCACGCCTACATCGATCTTTCAGTTGGTATCAGAGCCGGTGCGTTTTGGAAGATCTAACAATCAACCAGAATATCTGTAATGATGTTTCAAGAGGGATACTCCACCGCACGACCACCATTCTTCGACGGTAACGACTTCGCGTACTGGAAAGGTAGAATGCAGTACTATCTTATAAATGACATAGAAACTTGGATAAGTGTTGCAGATGGCTTCGAGGCGCCCGTCGATGAAAGAGGAGATCCTACCCCTATGAGAACATGGTCTAAAGAAGTGATGAAAAGGGCGCAGTCAAATGCCAAGGCCACCACTACACTGCAGTGCGGGCTCTCGAAGGAGCAACTGAACAAAGTGGGGTCATTCAAGAGCGCCAAAGAGCTATGGGACAAGTTGGTAGAACTGAACGAGGGGTCAAACGAGTCCAGAAGAGCCAAGAAGGACTTGTTGGTGGCCCAACTGCAATCCCTCTCCATAAAGAGCAACGAGACCGTCAGTCAGCTGCATGGAAGGGTAAAGGAAGTGATCAACGAGCTCCATGTAATTGGAGAGAAAATCGAAAACCGGGATATCGTCAGGTATGTCTTACAAGCCTTCCCGAGAACCACCCTGTGGGCATCCATGGTTGATGCTTACAAGGTATCGAGGGACTTATCTTTAGTTAAATTAGACGATCTATTTTGTGAATTTGAACTGCACGAGCAAGCTAACATTTCGGCAAAAGAGAAAGGTATTGCTTTTGTTGCAGAAAAGGAGAAGAAGAGGAGAAAGGAGAAGAAGAAGGTGATCTACTCATCATCCTCGGACTCAGAGGAGTCAAGTGCCTCTATGGACAGTGACCAAGAGGCCTTTATGGTAAGAAATTTCGTAAAGCATTTAAAAGTTTTTCTAACAATCATATGCTAGGAAAGGGGCCAAAGGTAAGGGTAAGGCAGGAGATAATCTGCTACAACTGTCATCAAGAGGGACATATGAAGAATGAGTGTCCCCAGTTGAAGAAGAGGGAGGACAAGAAGGAAGAGAAGAGAAGAATGACAAGAAGAAGTCAAAGGGAAAGGAGAAGAGTGCACGAACCTTAAGGCGACTTGGGACGATCCCTCATCCTCAGAGGAAGAAGAAGAGCAAGTCTCACACTTCGCTCTTATGGCACAAGATGATTCAGACTCTTCAGATGATGAACGAAGCTCAAGCAGTGAAGATGAGAGTCCTCCACCTCATCATCTCAGAGTCAGAAGCTTCGGTAAGTGAGGTATACCACTTACCTCTTCTACCTTAGTGAAAATTATTTCTAGCACGAACATGGATTTAGCTAAGGCTAAAAGTAGAATTAAGGGCCTTAAGGAAGAAATTGCCATGCTTAGAGTAGAAACTATTAAACTTAAAGATTTGCATACTAGCTCTACCTCTTCACATGTTTCACATCTTGAAAATGAAAATAAGGAATTAAGGCAACAAGTAGATGATCTCACAAAGGCCCTTAGGAAATTCCAAGTATGATCAAGTAACCTTGATATGATCATTAACAGTCAAAGGACGGTATATAACAAGGCAGGATTGGGTTATAGGCCTAAGACCAAGGAAGTAGCTTTTGTTTCACTTACTGGTAGGATTGGTGCATCTAGGAGACTAGGGGCTAGGGGAACCACAAAGAAAGCATGGGTACCTAAGAAATTTTTAAATGATTCTTCTGGATCAAAAATATGGGTACCAAAAGAGTGTGTTTTTCGTGTTTAGGTAAAGGTGA
>JAGFNQ010009165.1:86438-235203 GCA_024364735.1 Boesenbergia rotunda | reverse complement strand
TTCTTCCGCTGCACGTAAAAATTTAAAATTTTACAAACTCGTATCCTTGTCGACATGCACCCGGTCACAACAGTGGTATCAGAGCCGGTTAGTGTTCGACATTATCATATAATTGTTTTGTGGAAAACTTTGTCATGATCCTCAATTTCGGAAAAATTTTTCAATTATGGAAACTTTCAAATTATAATAAATTTTAGATTTAGGAATTTCAAAGTTTGGAAATCCTCATGAAATTTCGCAAACGTTTGAAATTTTCTAGTTTCTGAAATTTTATAATAATTGTGAAAACTTCCCATCTTTGGAAACTTTCCAATTTTGGAAATTTTTCTATTTTAGAAATTTTCCAATTTTGGAAATATGTAAGTTTTCTTTGTACCAGAAACTTACAATTATTCTGAAAACCAATTAATGAAATCTTGCAATTTTGGACACTTTCTTTTAAGAAAGTCTAGACAAATTCATGGATAGTTAATTGACAATTAAATTTGAATTGGTTTTTAAATTGACAATAAAATTCTTTATTTTGGATTGAGCCTCGGGGAGCCGTCCAATTTAAAGTTAGTTGTTGTAATTTAATTTCCTAATTTTAATTGAAATTGTCATGTTTGATTTGGATTGAGCCTCGGGGAGCCGTCTTAATTTTCTTTGGGTATCTGAGCCTCGGGGAGCCACCCTTAGTAAACGATTTGTTGTAATTAATTAAATCCATGAATAAAATATATTTTAAGAGGTGATGCTCTTACATATTGTTGTCTCCAAAATTAATTAGGAAAATGGTTTCCTATAGAGTTTTCTTAAATGAGATTTTCATGAAAATAATATGTAGTTGAATTAAGGGATTTGTCTCTTAATTTAATAAGATTTGATTTAGAGAAATCAAAATCTTGAACATATTATTTCCGAAATTAATTATGACAATTTAGGAAATTATTTCCCAAAACAATTCCTTTAATAAAGTGTGAAATTAGAATTAAGGAAATCCGGTTCCTAATTCAATTCATGAGACTTGATAAATTAAGTCACATACATACTTTATTAAGGAAATCGTTAGTCATGACATAATGTCATGAATGTGCATTAAAAAGGAAAGGTGAGACCCAAAACTCCTTACAAAATATTAAGGCCAACACCTTCCATTAATATGGTTAGAATTGGAGTTTTGTTTCTAGTTTGGGTTGATGGACACATCCATGCCCGGCTTGAACCTCAACATGTTCAAACCATGGAATTAGTTTATGGATAATATAGTTGGAGTCAGAGGTCAATCCTTAGTTTTGGTTGTTGGACACATCCAAGCCAGACTAAACGGTTGAATGAGCTCCAACCATATTAAAACTATTTCTTGATTAATGGGTCAGCCTTAAGCTTGGAGCATCGATTTGTTGTGCCACAGCCAAGGTCGATGTAAAGAGAGGTGCAGTTGGGTGCTACGTATATTGATACATACTTGTTAATGAGTTAACAACCCAATGATTTATGCAAACATTCAATTAGTTGATAGCATAAAGTGATAGTTACATATATGTGATGTGTAATCGGTATAATTACCTACCTTCATAGCTAAGAGAAACTTGATGGCCACAGCCATGGTGGTTCTTATCTATGGTTGGATATCAACCTATTTGGAGATGTTCCTACAATCTCCCGAATTGATAATAAGGGTGATTCAATTCGTAAAATAAATAGGATTTAATTTATGTATGTTGATACATTCTTTAATAAATCTTCTCACATAATCTCAATTTGTATTTCTAGGTTAATCACTCGATCATGTCTTCTCACATAAACTTGCGTTCCATTTTGGACACCAATAAACTGACTGGGCCGAACTTCATGGACTGGCTTCGAAACCTGAGGATAGTCCTCAAGGCAGAAAAGCTTGCTTATGTCCTTGAAGAACAACTTCCCAACCGTCCTTCTAAAGATGCAACTCTAGACCAGTTTCCTAAGTTGCTCAACCTGCTGAAGACTGTAGAGCCTTCTGTAAAGTAGGATCAGAAGACAATACTGTTAGTTGGTTCCTCAAAGAAAGGTTCTAAGAGGAGGCCTAAAGAATAGAATAAGGGAAAGAAGAAAAAGACTAAAAAGACTGAAAAAAACCCCAAAAGACACTTGCCATCATTGTGGCAAGGAGGGTCACTGGCGAAGAAACTGCAAGGTTTATCTTGAGTCCTTGAAGAAGAAGGCATCCGATGCCCCATCTTCTTTAGGCATCTTCGTTATTGAGTGTCACTCTATTTCCTCGGATACCTGGGTATTTGATACTGGGTCTAGCTCACATATATGTAATGACATAAAGGGGCTAAGGAATAGAAGAAGACTCGTCAAGGGAGAAGCGAATTTGAGAGTTGGAAATGGAGCAAAGATTGCTGCTGTTGCCATCGGAACATATTTGCTAAAGCTCCCTACCGGACGTATCTTAGAATTGGATAATTGTTATTTTGTTCCTTCATTAATAAAGAACATTGTATCTATTTCATGTTTGAATGAAAAAGGTTATCATTTAACTTTTAGTAACAATTGTTGTTACATAACTTTAAATGGCGTTCTTTATGGGAATGGAACTTTGTGCAATGGCATCTACACGTTAGATTTATCCGGTGACGTTTTCAATATCGAAGTTAGCAATAAACGTGCTCGAATAGATAATCGTATAGACTCCTACACGTGGCACTGTCGTCTTGGCCATATAAGTAAGAAACGCATGACCGAATTACACCGATGTGGAATTTTAGAATCATTTGAACCCGGTTCATTTGATACATGCGAATCATACTTAAAAGGCAAGATGACCAAATTACCCTTTTCCGGAAAAGGTAATCCAGTGGGAGAATTGCTTGGTCTAATACATACCGATGTATGTGGACCAATGTCAACTCTTGCACAAGGAGGCTATAGCTACTTCATCACCTTCATCGATGATCACTCACGATTCGGGTATGTGTTCTAGATGAAACACAAATCTGAAGCCTTTGAGAAATTCAAAGAGTTCAGAAATGAAGTAGAGAAACAGCTTGGCAAAAGTATTAAGATACTTCGATCCGATCGAGGTGGTGAATACTTAAGTCAAGAGTTTCAAGATTATCTAAGGGACAATGGGATATTGTCCCAATGGACTCCGCCGTATACACCACAGCATAATGGTGTATCTGAGAGGCGCAACCGAACCTTGATAGACATGGTTAGGTTTATGATGAATCATGCAACTCTTCCAAAATCCTTTTGGGGCTATGCACTTAAGACAGCTGTTTACTTGCTAAACAGAGTCCCGACCAAGGTAGTCTCTACTACTCCATATGAGATCTGGAATAGTAAGAAACCTCACTTAACTCACCTTAAGATATGGGGTTGTCCTGCTTATGTGAAGCGGGTTGTATCAGACAAATTGGATGCTAAGTCTGATAAATGTCTATTTATTGGATACCCTAAGGAAACGAAGGGTTACCAATTCTATCATCCCTTGGAACAAAAGGTGTTTGTTTCAAGGCATGCTGTATTTCTAGAGAAAGAGTTTCTTTTACAAGAAAATAGTGGGAGTGGGATTGAACTTCATGAAGTTCAAGAAACTCTAATAGGCATCACAGAGACACCTAGTCTAGGCCCACAACCGATAATTCATAGTGATGAGCTATCAGTTGAACCTAAAACAACACCACCTCTTCGTAGGTCTGATAGGGCACGCAATATTCCAGAGAGATACGAATTTCTCGTAAGTGAATCGAACGACGTGTTACTCATAAGCGATGATGAACCTATCAGTTATGAAGATGTCCTGAAAAGTTCAGAAAGGGACAAATGGCTTGAGGCCATGAAGTCGGAAATGGATTTCATATACGAAAATCAAGTATGAGACTTGATTAACCCACCTGAAGGGATTAAACCCATAGGGTGCAAGTGGGTTTTCAAGAAGAAAACCGACATGGAAGGTAATGTAGTTACCTTTAAGGCTAGATTAGTGGCAAAAGGATATCGTCAAAAACAAGGGATTGATTATGACGAAACCTATTCGCCAGTAGCTATGCTTAAATCCATTCGGATGCTCCTAGCCATAGCAGCTCATTATGATTATGAGATATGGCAAATGGATGTGAAAACAGCTTTCCTTAACGGAAACCTGCTTGAGGATGTATACATGATACAACCTGAAGGTTTCACATCGGTTGATAAAACCAAAGTGTGCAAGCTTCGACGATCCATATATGGATTGAAGCAAGCATCTAGGAGCTGGAACATCCATTTTGATGAGACAATCAAAGAGTTTGATTTCTCACAAAATCCTGACAAACCTTGTGTGTACAAGAAGGTTAGTGGGAGTGCAGTCGTATTCCTAGTATTATATGTCGATGACATATTACTTATAGGAAACGATATATCAGTTTTACAGACAGTTAAAATTTGGTTGTCCAAAACTTTCTCCATGAAAGACCTGGGAGAAGCAACCTACATCCTTGGGATTAGAATCTATAGAGATAGATCAAAACGGTTGCTTGGTCTTTCGCAGTCTACATATATAGACCGAGTGCTAAAAAGGTTTAGCATGTCGGAATCCAAGAAAGGTTACCTTCCCATTAGGTATGGGATCAACCTTTCAAAGTCTATGTGTCCGCGCACAGAAGACGAGAGGATTTGCATGAATAAGATTCCCTATGCATCCGCGATAGGATCTATCATGTATGCTATGTTATGTACTAGACCCGATGTATCGTATGCTTTGAGCATCACAAGCAGATACCAGTTGGATCCAGGAATGGATCATTGGGCGGTTGTCAAGACAATCCTTAAGTACTTAAGAAGAACTAAGGATGTGTTCCTAATATATGGAGAAGGAGATATGGTAATACGTGGGTATACAGATGCCAGTTTCCAGATAGATAAGGATGACTCCAAATCGCAGTCTGGATACGTATTTACTTTGAATGGAGGCGCAGTAAGTTGGAAAGGTTCCAAACAAGACACCGTAGCGGATTATACCACGGAAGCAGTTTGGATCAAGAAGTTTATCTCGAAACTTGATGAGGTTCCAACCATTGATAAAGCAGTGCCGGTTTACTGCGACAACAATGGAGCTTTTGCACAAGCAAAGGAACCAAGGTCTCATCAGTGATCCAAACACGTGCTTCGCCGCTATCATCTGATCAGAGAGATTATAAGTAGGAATGACATACAAATTGAGAAAATTCCCACTGAAAGGAATTTAGCGGATCCTTTAACTAAGGCCTTGCCTCAAAACAAGTTTGAGGGTCATGTTAGAGCCTGTGGTATTGGATACCGTAGCGATTGGCATTAGGCCAAGTGGGAGTTTGTTAGTGATATGAGAGAAGTGTCCTAAGGCAATCGCCTTATGATGTAAACATTTATATTAATAAATGATAATTCACTATTTGAGTATACATGTTTTGTGTATTTGATTGGGATCTTAAACTCATCTACTGAATGTCCGCAATACAATTCACAGCATAAGAGAATTTGTGATGGGATCACAACTAGTGATTATCTCTAATGTGCAATTGTGAAGTATTGAAATTATCCCTAGTCGATGAATTGATAAAAACGGACACTATCAATTCTGTTGAGACTAGTATGGGTTATTCTCTAATCAGCTGATTCTCACTGGCTGGTGACATTGGGATGTCCGGAGATAAACATGGATGCTAGTTAAGGGAACTAGTTCATTGGAGTGACTAGCTGTAAGACTTCATATGGGAATCTACATGTAGATATGTCAATGAAGTTCTTACTGCGGCTTAAGTGCGATGTTCCTTTGACTTGCGGTGTTCAAGTCATCTTGGTCATGGAGACTTATACTTTAACATCTTAAGCAAGCATCTCCAAGGAGGTGTGGACCTAGGATGATTGGGTATAAGCCGAAGTGCCCGAAGATGTTTGAACAGCCTACAAAGGATTCACCACTCCTTGCGAGGAGATGTATACCCAGGCCTATCGTCGGATTGTTACTCAGAAATCTCTGGCCAGAGTATATCATGTTTAGAGTGCGAGTCTCTAAAATACATGAGAGTAATTAGAAATCCAAAGGACGAGAAAGACACTACTTGGGCTAGGTGTGACGTAGTCAGCCTAGTGGGGACTGACACCATAGACCGTGTCCTGAACCAAGTGGGTATAAGGTGGTGAAAGGAATGGGGTACGATTCATTAGAGCTGCTGAAGGGTTTCAGAATAATTTCTTCTGAGGTCAAACCGTTGATCTTTCGATTAATTGGGGATCATGATGTACTACTAGGTGCCACTCATTATCGTTCTATAATTAGTTAATTATAGACGGCCAACATAAATCGAAAGCCTATTTAGTCACACGCACTACGAGTAATCCGAGGGATTTAAAACGAGTTGAAAATTAGATTTTCCGATCAAGTGAAATAAGTCGAATCTGAGTTAGTCAGAGGCGCAATGGAAGCTAAAAATGGCTAAGTCTTTTGAAGGCTTTTTGGGCGAATTAAATGAATTTAATTTGCGGCGGTTCGGGTTGGTTTGGCCGGCCAAAGAGGGTGCCAAAACCCCCTTTGGTGGCCGGCCACAATAAGAGGAGAAAACCAATTAATTTTGGTTTAATTAATAAAATAAATCTAGTGCGATTTATTTTATAAATTATGGATAAATAAATTTGTATAAAGAAATTTATATAAATAAAATTTATAGAAATTTATTCTTTTATGGAAGATTAAAATAATCCATGTATTGGTTTATTTTAATTTTATAAAATCAATTATGAATTGATTTTCTCATAATAAGAAAGTTTATAAATTTCTTATAAAAATTTATTCCATAATTTAAAGAGAAGAAGAATTAGTTTTATTATAAATTAGTTTATAATAAAGACTCGGTTTAAACGGAATAATTAATAAGAAAATTTATAAGATAAATTTCTTATAACTAATTCCGTTAATTCCGTTAATTCGGTTTAGAGGGAGACTTAGCAAAGGAGTTGCTACTATATAAAGGAACCAAAGGCTAGCCCTTAATTCCAATCAAGAGATTAATTATTCTCTCCCTCTCTCTCTTAATCTCTCTTCTCCTCTCCCTCTCCCTCTCTTGCCTAGGGCCGGCGCCCAACCTTGTGGTTTAGGGCTGGTGCACCCAACCTACATCCAAGGTGAAGTTGGCGTGAGCTATCAAGAAGAAGGAGAACCCGAACACGAAGAAGAAGAAGCGGATAGCGACTCCTCTCTTCTCGGAATTCAATTCTGTTACTTCGTTGGTTAGTTTTCCATTATTTTCTCTTATTCTTCTAGTTGTGCCTTCCGAGAATCTAGTAGTTCTCATCGGCACAAAACTCGTGACTTTGCGAAGTCATCTCGAAGAGAACTCGGCGTGGACGCGAATAGAGGCGGAGCTTCCAAGGGACGCTACGGTTGGATCTCGTCCCTTACTTCGAGTTACGAGAGGTATAATGTAAATTAGTTTACTTTTCCGCAAAGTTTTATTTTATGATTATGTCAACACACCATAAGGTTGCATGCTAGATACGAAGTTAAAATAATTTAGGAAATTATTTTATGCAAATTCTTTCGCTGCACGTAAAAATTTAAAATTTTACGAACTCGTATCCTTGTCGACATGCACCCGGTCACAACACGATCAGGGGCATGCTTATCCCTTCGTCATCGGTATAAAAGGTAGTCCAACCCCTCCAGTAAGGGGGTTACGATCTCTCATTTTTTATATACTGTCTCTCTTTCTCACCGCGATTATTCTTCGGACAACCTACTAACTTGAGCGTCAGAGTGGACTCCGCCGGACCCCTGCTGGGGTGTCCCCTAACGCTTGTGTTAACTTCGCAAGCCCCCAAGTTCATCCCTGGCATAATAACTTCCACGCGGGTTGAGCCTCCGTGACTGGCCATCGTCGACGACTCCTTCCGAAACAACATACATATAAGTTAGATTTGATAGAAGGGTAAAATGTGAAGAGTACTGAAAAAAATGTGTTTTTTTGTAAATATCAAAGTAGTTTGTATCTTTTGATTAATTCGAAAAGTTACTTATGCCCATTGATAAAATGTTGAAGTTTATTTTTCTTATAGTGTCAACACATTGTCGTCCTATATATATAGACTTGTCGTATAACCAATAAACAATATCGAAGATAGAAGATAGGTACCGATACCTATATATATATACAATTCCGATCAGCTGCGGACCATTGCTGCGGACCGCCTGCAGACGCTACTTCCGTGGCAACAAGGAGCTGCGGACGCAACTTGCGTGGCAACGGGGACAACGGCTGCAAATCACTCGCTAGGGCAAATCAAAAATCGCGGCATCATTTTCGCGACTCGACTCCTCGCACCCGTTGTTCCTCCCTCTCTCGCGAACCCTAAAAGCTCCTCGTTGCCGCCCCGCCAATCTCTCTCTCTCGCAACCGCAGCTTAGCTTCCCCTGCGCCGATCCCCCTCTCTCTCGCATCCCCGAGCCCTTCCTCCTCGTTGCCGCCTACGCCGAGCCTCTTCACAGGTAATCCCGATGTGTTTGCCCGAAATATAACCTAGAATCACAGCTTCATTTCTCTCTCTCGCGTCCGGAAGCTGCCCCAGCGCCGAGCCCTAGTTTTGCCTTGCCGTCTGCGCCGAGCCCTCCCTCCTCGTTGCCGCCTGCACCGAGCCTCTTCACAGGTTCATTTCTTTCTCACAAATTTCTAGAACCTGCCCCCTCGTTGCCGATTGTTTGCCATCAGATGCCTAAATTAGATGCTTAGTTATACTCTCTGAATTAGATGCCCGAAATATAACCTAGAATTCGGGAACAATCTTTTAGGGAATAAAATGTTCCCACTTAGTGATCATTGGGTTAAATCTCGTTAGAAAACTTGGAGTGAGTCCGTCATCTTTTCCACAGGTTGCATTTTGTATATGCCAATACCATTACCATGTCTACCTTTCGCATTAACCATGTCTGCCTATCAGATGCTTAGTTATACTCTAGTTTTCCATTTTGTTTTGAACCAAAACTGACATTGAATCAAAAGCTACCATGTCTTCCTATGAGAAGCAATATTTTGATATTGGAAAATGTCTAAATAAAGTTATCTAGTTTATTGTTATTTTTCTTGTACAAAGGATTGTTTCCAATTTAATTTGGCTTAAATTCTAGTAAGAATTGTTATTTTTCTTGTATAAAGGATTTTATCTAGTTTATTGTTTCCAATTCAATTTGGCTTAAATTCTAGTAAGTAGTTCAAATCTAGACAAATTTATTACCCTTAAATTCACTTTACTTGCAATTTATTTTAGTTTATAAGCGGTGTTTGTTATTGCTATTTATTTTGTTTCTACTTATCTATTGTCTAATATTATGTGAGGGCGTCCAGAAATAGAACCAAATATAGTTGACGATCAAGAATACATTCCGCAAGTTACAGATGATCGAAAGCCAAAAATCAGAATGGAATTCTCATCATTAGAGGAGGCATATGCATTCTATAACCAATATGCACAAGAAGCCGGATTTAGTTCAAGGATGCACATGAGCAAGAAAAATAAGATAACAAATGAAGTGATATGGAAACAAATGGTATGCTTTAAAGAAGGCCATACAGATCTTCGGATTAAACATGCAAAAGTTGATCAACTGACAAGGGAAAGAGCACGTGGCACAGTTAGAACAGGTTGCAAGTCAAATATTACATTTATCAAGAAACAGACTGGGCCTAATTGGATTGTCAGTAACTTCACAGAAACTCATAATCATCCACTCTCGACTCCATCAAAAGTGCATTTACTACGCTCACATCGTAATATATCAGTAGCGAAGAAAACATTGGCAAAACAGTTTTCTGAGGCAAATGTGTACTTGTCAACAAATGAGATTATTGGAGATAGAGTATGGGGGTCCTGAGTGGGTAGGTTGCACAGAAAAAGATATTAGAAATTTTGAAAGAAATCTAAGGGAAGAACAAAAGAGTATTGATGTTGAAACACTCATCGAGCTTTTCACATCTGAACAAGAGAAGAATTCAGATTTTTTCTTTGATTACGAGACTGATTCGGATAACAGATTTAGTAGATATTTTTGGGCAAAACATATATCAAGGAGGGCATACAGCGTATTTGGTGATATTGTTGTATTTGATACAACATATAACACCAATAAATATGACTTAACTTTTGCACCATTTGTGGGAGTTAATAATCATCATCAGACTATTATTTTTGGCTGCGGGTTTCTAAGTGATGAGAAAACTGATTCCTTTGTTTGGTTTCTTAACAAGTTCATAGAAGTCATACCTAAAGGAGCACCAAATGTTATAATCACTGATCAGGAACTTGCTATGACAAAAGTCATTGCACAAATTTTTCCTCAAACAGTGCATCAATATTATTTGTGGCACATACTAAATAAATTTCCAGAAAAATTACCTCCTATGACTTTTCGAGACCACTATCAAAGCATAAAGAATGTCATTGCAAATTCTACATCACCTGCTGATTTTGAGAAGTCATGGGAAGAGACTATTAAGTGTGTAAATTTGGAGAACAATGATTGGTTGTCCTTGATGTATGAATTACGACATAGATGGGTGTAGTATATTTTAGCAATGTATTTTGTGCTGGAATGACTAGTAGCCAAAGATCTGAAGGCTCACATGCATTTTTTAAGAGATACATCTCAAATAAGAATTCATTGATAGATTTTATCACTCGTTTTAATAGAGCATTGAGACATCTAAGACACAATGAATTAGTTGCGGAGCATATTGATATGAATGAGATTCCTAAAATTCAGACAAATTTTCCAATGGAAACCCAAATGGTTAAGCTGTACACCAAAAAGAAATGCTTGGAGTTACAAAGTGAAATGAGCGAGAGTCATGGTTATTATGTGCAATTAATATTTACAGGAGTTGACTCAGTGGTTTATCATGTGATAAAATTTGATAGTTCTTCTTCCTTCAAACCAAGGGTGCTCACACATGACAAACAAAAGGATTTCATTTCGTGTAGCTGCACGAAATTTGAGTTTGAGGGGATTCCATGCAGGCATATGTTAGTTTTTTTTCGCATCAACCAAGTCTTTTATTTGCCTGATACATATATACTCAAAAGATGGACATGAAATGCAAATGTTGGAGTAATGTATGCTTTGGGAGAGCAAAATTTCATCAATTATCCAGATCCAGAAAAGTTGTTGATGTCGAGACACTCGAGGTTATCCTATAAAGCTTCAGTATTAGTTGATGATGCATCTTTGACTAATAAGGGGACAACCTTCTTGGATGAGCAATTTGATTGTATCTATAAGAAACTTCAAGAGATGAACATTAGTCCAACATGCAGTGATAAAAGTCAAAGGAAGAAATCCATGGATGAGGGCCTTGGTATTCTTGATTCTTCTTCAGTCAGAACAAAGGGATGTGGGAAGAGATTGAAATCATCGAAGGCGAAATCAAGCTCAAATTCTAGGTTATGTCATGGATGTGGACATCGAGGAGTGTCACATGACAAGCGCAATTGTCTAAATTTGCAGCAAAGGTATATGTGCAATAAGAATTCATATCTATTATAATTTTACTTGCATATACAAACTTATTTGATTACATTTTGTAATTATGTTAATGTGGTAATCATCAGATCAATTGAAGATAATAATTATAACAATGTTGACACATATGAACCAGATTTGTCATCTGTAGCAGGTATTGTCATAGTTTTAATTTATTAAATTATAATGTTTTATCGAGAAAGTGCAATCATTCATTGTCTTTATTGTTGCAGGTTTTAATAACATGCGCTTGGATCCTCTATTGTTGCTGCAGATTTGAAGTATCTGTTGCTGCAGATTTGAAGTACATGTTGAAGTTTTGTTTGATGTTGCAGTTCTGATTTTAAGTTTTGATTTTAAGTATCTATTGAAGTATCTGTTGTTGCTGCACATTTGCTACATCAATTCTTGTTTTGCTTCAATCTGTAATATGTAATGATTCGGAATCTAATAGTTTAATCTGTAATCTGCACATTTGCTACATCAATTCTTGTTTTGCACATTTTCTCAATCTATAATCTGTTGTTGCTGTACATTTGCTACATCAATTTTGAATCTGTTGTTGCTGCACTTTTTTGTGTTGGTGTGGGGGAATTGTCTTATTCTGAGTATCTAATAGTTTGGTAACTTGATGGGTATTTTTCAATTTGGTAATAGTATATTCAGAATCTTGTGTTTCCCTGTTAGAGCTATTTCTTTGCTAGCTCTTCCATCGCTCAAGGCATGTATCTCAACGCATTGAACTTCCTTACGGTGCTCTTCAGAATCTTCTTCCATGTTACCCTCTTTGGTCCAGTGCAGGGTAAGTTCATTTAAGGCAGGATTGCTAATTGTTCCACTAGGTGGAAGTTGATCATCCAAAGGCTCATGGTAACTGAACTTATTGACTTGTGCATTACATCTCAAATCGCTGATATTGGGGTTTTGGTAGTCAAGGCCAGAGAGACTAGAGATCGAAAATTATCATCAGGGAGTTGTTTGATCGGTCAACAGATCCAGGAAGCTTTTGCGTTTTCTGAACGGTCCGTTGACCGATCCAGAAAGCTTCTGAGGAAACAGAAGATTTTCTGAACGGTCACCAGACCGATCCAGAAAGTTTCTGAGGAAATAGAAGATTTTTTGAACGGTCTGGTGACCGTTCAATGATCATTCTGTGTAGTCACAAAAAGATTGTGATCGATCAATGGATCGATCTCATGAATCTCTGATCGGTCAGTGCGACCGATCAGAAAGACCTGGACCAATCAGGCACTTGCCTGATCGGTCACCTTGACCGATCAGGGAAGTACCTGATCGGTCATGGTGACCGATCAGGGTGACCGATCAGGGACTTCCCTGATCAGTCAACGTGACCGATCAAGGACTTCCCTGATCGGTCAAGGTGACCGATCAGGGAAGTACCTGATCAGTCACCTTGATCGGTCACTTGACCGATCAGGTCACATAAGAGTGTTTTGCTTGGAACCAAAAACAACAGGTGCATTCTCGAACTTCCTTTTCCAATAACTGAGAGCACTGGATCAACGATAACTCCAACAGGTGCATTCTTAAACAACAGGTTCAACGATAACTCCAACGATAACTCCCGAGATAACTAAAAGTGAGAGCACTGGATTCAGTGAGAGCACTGGATTCAACTGGTTCAACGATAACTTCCTATTCCAATAACTTCTTGAATATTATATCTACTGGCATCTCCATATTCACTAAAATAACTGTCACAGTGTTCCTTCAATTAAAGTTAAAATAACTAATTCTTATGATCAAACATTTCTTATTACTAATTCTTATAACAAACACTTCAAATAAGAAAGAATTGCTAACTTAAAATTCTCTACACCATTTTTGTACAGCATTTTTGGCGATTCAAGTATAGCCATAGGTTCTTCCATCTGATATTGTGAAACTTCAATACACAACTTGAAATTCAATACACAACTTTAAATTCAAATAACAACTAGAAACCCAAACAACATAACATGCTTAATCACTATCACTAATTTCTAAAGAATCAACAAGTTGCTCTATCTTTTTCAATGTATCCTTATTTTTTTTCGGCCTTTGAAAGTTTTTGCTCTGAATTTGAATCTGATCTTGAAGTTGAAGTTGCACATGATAAATTGGAAGTTGTTGCAACTTTGTTCAAGTGCGCTTGAAAAGCTTGTTGTGCCTCCGCTTTACTTTTGTAAGATTGATATATGCAACCTTTAAAACCAACAACTTGACTTGATGTTTCCACCCACGTTTCATAAATATCGAGATTATGCCCAACAAACACAACATATATTTTTCCCTATATAAAAATAATTATTAGAATTTTACATAAACAAAATATTATAACTTAAAATAAACAACTTACCATTCTAAACTTCAAGAGAAAATGCCTTGTAAATTTCCTGGGAAAAAAATCCAAACAAATAGACTAAAAGAAAGAACAAAAGAATCATAAAAATAGATAAGGAAATGAACTTAAAACAAATTTAAGTGCACATGTATTTAAGGAAATGAACTTAAATTCCGGCATGCTCCAGTAATTTTGTAATATATTTTTTTTTGATGAAAGGTAAATATATATCATCAAGAAAATGGTACAAACTGTGCTCCCTATAAATATCTATTTGTTTCTGACGAAGTGTCAGATCCAAACAGATATCCTGGGATAATACATGTGTGCACCCTCATGAATACCAACCCATACAAAACTGTCACATGACACCCAAAAAACCGAATATCACATGTCATCACATACTATCCTCGATCATCATGCCACCAAGAGTCTTTCCTTTTGCTCCCATCCATACCACCAATCCTAATACTGAAGCTGATGTGTTTCCTCGAGGTGGCCCAACCTATTGCTTGAACCACCTGTCAACCAATCCTCAGAACTGATGCTACTGCTACTGTGGACACAACTTCCAGCTTGCTCCAGAACTGATATCAAAATAGGCACACCCGAAGTTCACTTTTGGCAAGTGACTAGCCCTCACCGGATTTGATGTATCTTTACCATAGCCGGTACTGTGGACAGATAGGTCTATGGTGGACCTATTCACCCAAAATAGGCTTTTTGGCAAAGCCTCAGCCATCACCAGATTTGATGCGTCTTTACCACAGCCGGTACTATGGACTAGATAGGTCTATGGTGGACCTATTCACCCAAAATAGGCTTTTTGGCAAAAGCTCAGCCATCAACGGATTTGATGTGCTTTTACCGTAGCCGTTTCTACGGGATAGATAGACCTATGGTGGGTCTATTCACCCTTGTAAGCTTTTTGGCAAAGTCTCAGCCATCAAACGGATTTGATGTCTTTACCGTAGCCATTTGCTACGAACTAGATAGATCAATTTCAGTGGATCTATTCACCTGCATATATCCAAAATACATCCACATACCAACATACTAACAAGCACATGTATACAAAGTCAATCCAGAATCACTACCCATACCATCCAAGTGCAGCTGACCAAGTCAAAGCCTGACCACGGACCTCCATTTGATCAAACCGAGCTCTGCCGCAGTCCACCAGTTGACCTTGCACCAAACATTTCAAAATCACAGCATACACATCATAGCAATCGCATACACATATCAACCCATCAGATTTATCAGACTAGCGTGGCTCAGGTGTAGCCATTCTCCTCTTTGATTAGCCCAAGGTGCGGCTAACCCAAGTGCAGTTGACCCACTGCAATTCTAGTCCAACCCAGGTGAATCTGACCAAGTCAAATCGTGTTTTTTTTTGTTTTTTTGTTTTTTATTTTTTTTTAATTAAAACAATCCTCGCATCCCTCTACAGGTTCTTACATCCCTCCCATACATGATCCCTCAAGCGCCCTATATACATGTATCTGAATCTTCCTAAATAGTAGTTCCCCATCTAGGCGTCCTCCATCAAATCTGCACTGGTTTCGCGCCTGCCACACATAATAGACCACCGCCGCAACTGCCAAGTGGTGCATCATCATCAATGAACTCCCACCTCGGTACTGCCTAATAAATACTCTGAACATCCGCCGATAGGTGGTCATATCGGGTGTCATCTGTAACCATGCTCGAACTCGACTCCATAGTTGGTGCACGGGTGGACACCTGAAAAAAATGTGCTCCTGAGTCTCATCCTCCTCCTTGCAGATAGAGCATAGGCCAACCTCCTCCGCTCCCAAGTACGCCAAGCGATCTCCAGTAAGTAACCTACGATATGCTAGCATCCACAGAGTAAAAGAATGACTCGGTTGAATATACCTTTTCCATACCATTTTGGCCCAAGGCTTCCGACCCCCTGTTTCTCGAAAGAAGTCATACGCCATCCCAATCCCTCGGTGGTGCTGCCTATGAAGGCCAAACCAACTAGTCAGTTTCTGATGTGCCTGCTCTACCGATCCCATGGCTGCTATCATCGAATCCCGAATATGACATAGTCGCTTGATAAGTGGAGAATCTGTGAGCCTGGCTTGCCATCCCCAAATGTCCACCCGCTGTAAGTATGTGTGATACACCCATCTAATCCATAATGTGTCCTGCATGTCCTGAATCCTCCATAACACCTTAGCCAGTAATGCGTCATTCCAAGCCCTGAGGTCTCTGAATCCTAATCCTCCCTCTTCCTTAGGCTTACTCATCTCCCTCCAAGCAATAGGTGGGTGTTTCGAAGTCAATAAGAATCCCCTGCACAGAGTGTATATGTGATCTATGACTCCAACTGGTAGCGGCAATATGGATAACCAGTAGCACTCCACCCCCTGTAATACCGCCCTGATCAACTGTGCTTTCCCTGCATGAGTTAAAGTGTTCCTTGGCCAAGCATTGATCTTCCTTGACAAAGCATCTATCAGTGGAGCATAATCCGCAATCCGTAGCTTTCCTGAAGCAAGTGGAATGCCTAAATATCTAAAAGGCATGACGCCACTCTGAAACCCTGTAATCTCAAGTAGTGCCCGCCTAGTGCCTTCATCCACTCTCGCTATATATATGTTGGACTTGTCCAGATTGGCTCGCAAACCCGCCATAAGCCCAAATATTTCCAAACAATCCATAAGTACCCTGACTGATGCAGTATCACCTCTGGAAAATAACAATAAATCATCAGCATATGTAAGATGCGCTATCCGTAGCTCCTTACACCTCGGATGAAAATGAAAATCTGATCGTAACATACTCTGACTGAGCAATCTAGCCATATACTCCATGCAGATACCAAACAGATACGGTGATAATGGGTCTCCCTGCCGAATGCCTCGTGCTCCTTTGAAATGCCCATGTATCGCCCCATTAATACTGAGTGAATATGATACGGTAGTTACACATTCTCGTACCCATGCTACATATGTGGCCGGAAATTGAAGTCCCTCAAGTAGCTGAAAAAGAAACTCCCAACTGACAGTATCAAAAGCTTTCCGGAGGTCTACCTTTAGGGTGCCTCCGGGCGATATTCTCTTCCTTGCATAGTTTCGCAACAACTCCTGGGGCTAGGTGGATACTGTCTGTTATGGTACGCCCCTTTACAAAAGCTGTCTGTGTCGGGTGAAATATATGATCGGCCACCTCTGCCATCCTGCTTGCAAGTAACTTGGATACCACTTTGTAATACACTGTACAGTAGGATATGGGCCTATAATCAGTAACTTTACTTGGATTCTCTTTCTTTGGGACCAATGATATCAAAGAATGATTCCACTCCTTTAGCAATCTCCCACTTCTGAAAAATTCTAACACCGCAGTGACAAAATCTCCTTTAACTGTATCCCAACAATGCTTGAAAAATTTTGATCCATAACCATCTGGGCCTGGCGATTTTTGATCTCCAATACTAAATAAAGCGTGCCCATAGTAAACTTTGTCATGCAAGATTCCAAAAAATCTTGCATTATTAATCTATCTGTATGGTAATGTAAACTATCATGAAAGATTACTTGTCAATCTACATCAAGCACCATCTAAAATTGAATCTCCTCTAATTTCATAAAAAAGTCAAAAACAAATTGGTAAAAAATGATCAAACATCCACTCAAAACTATTGTATCAACCTAGGATCCAAGGAAATCACTGGAATAGCAAACATGTTGTAGTAATCAATTGCTGGTCAAGCTTATCGTCATGAGAATTGCAAGACTGATTCTTCCAGTTTAACATAAATTCAAATAACAATAATGGCTAGAATTATCATTCTCCTAATGAAACCTACATTTTCTATTACTTACAGTGGAAACAAAAATATTTCCCAGTGGAAGGCCGGAAACTACTCTTGCAAACAAGGGAGAAAAGCAATGATGGTAATGATACTCAAAATCATGAAAAGAAAGTTTCTGTGGAGGAGGCTCGGCGCAGGCGGCAATGAGAGAGGGCTTCGGGCGGACGCGAGAGCGGGCGGAACTAGGGCTCGGCGCTGGGGCAACTTTTGGATGCAAGAGAGAGAAATGAAGCTGTGATTCTAGGTTATATTTCGAGCAAACACTTCGGGTTTACCTGTGAAGAGGCTCGGCGCAGGCGGCAACGAGAGAGAGCTTCGGGCGGACGCGAGAGCAGGCGGCAAGGCGAAACTAGGGCTCATCGCTGGGGCAGCTTCCGGACACGAGAGAGAGAAATGAAGCTGTGAGTCTAGGTTATATTTCGGGCAAACACATCGGGTTTACCTGTGAAGAGGCTCAGCGCAGGCGGCAACGAGGAGGAAGGGCTCGGGGATGCGAGAGAGAGAGGGGGATCGGCACAAGGGAAGCTAAGCTGCGGTTGCGAGAGAGAGAGATCGGCAGGGCGACAACGAGGAACTTTTAGGGTTCGCGAGAGAGGGAGGAGCAGCGGGCGAGAGGAGTCGAGTCGCGAAAATGATGCCGCGATTTTTTATTTGCCCTAGCGAGTGATTTGCAGCCGCTGTCCCCGTTACCACGCAAGCTACGTCCGCAGCTCCTCATTGCCACGCAAGCTGCGTCCACAGGCGGTCCGCAGCAACAGTCCACATATAAAAAGTTGATAGACTTGTCTTATCAAAGTTGATAGACTTGTCTTATCATCAATAAACGATATCGAAGATAGGTACCGATACCAACTGGGGGATAAGCAGCGGGTCCCATCCTCCAAACTGCCTGGCTGGAATTTATCTCGTTAAATAAAATTAAATCATTTTTAAAAATGGAAAAATTATTTGTAAAATAATTGGAAAACAAAATAAAATAGCGTTCCTCATCATTGGATCAGCGCACAGGGACGAGCGCGAGGGGATGCGGCCGGCGACAGAAAACAGCGAGGAACAGGCGCAGCAAAAGGCGTGAAGGAAGCTGTCCGCTGTCCCCCTCTTGTCCCCCTTCTCGTGCTTCCCCCTCCTCTCTCTCTCTGTTATATATATATATATAATCCATCTCCTCGCCTCTACATCCCGCCGATCGCAGCGTAATTGGTTGAAGCAGAGCGATGGAGAAGGGGCACTACTTGTGGGGGAGCAGGAGGAGGGATGGTCTGGTGCGATTGCGGGATCTGGTCGAGGAGGACGAAGAGGGGGAGGAGCCGGAATGCGGCCTCGAGATCCCGGTGATTCCCCCACCGCAGACCCCTCGGGAGCCGATGGAGTTCCTGTCCAGGTCCTGGAGCATCTCCGCCGCCGAGATCTCCAAAGCCCTCCTCGCCGGGAACAAGAGGAGGAACTTCGTGGTGGATCGGCTGCCGGAAATGATGCTTCCGGACTCTTTGGTCGTCGCGGCGGCCACTTCCGGCGCCTCTCGGACCATTAATAAACGAGTAAGATCGCACTCCTCCGGCTACGTGTTTGATGATGGAATGGATAGGTTTTGTTAGATTCATCCTGTTTTTGTCGATTAATTTTGGCAGCCGCGCGGTGGCGTGAACAACATGATTGCCCACAATGGAACGATTGGGAAATTGTTTCACCACAGAGAAAGCTGCAGAGCCAAAGTGAGGAGCAAGGAGAAAGCCCGGGCCGAGAGAGCCCGCATCCACGCCGCGGTATCCGTCGCCGGAGTCGCCGCGGCCGTCGCCGCTGTCGTCGCCGCCTCGGAGAACCAAACATCGAAGATGAGCGCCGCCATGGTCTCTGCTACCGAGATCTTGGCCTCGCACTGCATCGAGATCGCGGAGCAGGCGGGGGCCGACCGTGAACTTGTGGCTTCCTCTATCCGATCTGCGGTCGACGTGAAATCAGCCGGAGATCTGATGACCCTCACCGCCGCCGCCGCAACCGGTCAGATTTGAATCGATAATCAATTGCAGTATTCTGATCAATAACCTATATCAATCTCAACAGCGCTACGAGGAGCTGCAGCGTTAAAGTTGAGGCTGCAAAGGGAAGCAAGGAACAACGCTGCCACCGTCATTCCTTGCGAGAAGAGTCAATGTGGGAGCCCAGATATCTGGTGCAAAGAAGGCGAGCTGCTCAAACGCACCCGTAAAGGTAAGGCCGAACTCGCCCAAGTAACTGATCGAAGATCAGATTTCACACAATCAATTAATCAACAACTCAAGCTTCAATTTGATTCTTACCGCAGGAACATTACACTGGAAGAGAGTATCAGTCTACATCAACAGGAAGTCACAGGTAATTAATTCCCAGCTCACCTTTTGGCAGTTACTCAAACTTCTCGTTCAATCGCAATGGATACAATTCTCAGGTCATAGTGAAGCTCAAAAGTAAGCATATAGGAGGGGCACTTTCAAAGAAGAAAAAGAGTAAGTGAATGTCGACAATGTCATAGCAAACAAATAGCTGATTTTAATCCATTCTTTGGTGTCTAATCAGGTGTTGTCTATGGCGTGTACGATGAGATTCCTGCCTGGCCTGAGCGTGCAGAGTGTGTGGAGGAGAGATGCTACTTCGGCCTGAGAACAGCGCAAGGTCTGATTGAGTTTGAGTGTGAGAACAGTATCACAAAGCTAAAGTGGGTGGACGGAGTGCAGAACTTGCTTAGGCAAGTATCAAGTGATCATGGTGAGAAAATAGAGCACTCCATGGAGCAACTAAAACTCACTTGATGCATCTATGAAGATATATGCTCATGCACATAGTTATAGAGTAAAGAAATTTGTTATTTCCCCTATTGTGATAGAGCCTGCTTGTGAGTTGTGACATACATGGGAAGATAAAGTGTGCAAGGACAATCATCGAACCTTTTGGAAATGAGAGCCATGCTTGCAAAAGAGATTCTTTGGCCTCTGTTTCGACTAGTATAACTAAAAGCCTGAATACTTATCTGGCTTAGAAGACACCAAATAGCATTGCACATAAGCACTTCACCATCTGTTTTTAGGTGCCCGTCAGAGTCGACTAGACTAGACTAGGAAAAGCAAAGGAAAATGACATAACATGTCCCAATAATATTATTAATAGATTTGAATCTTAAGATGGCAAAAGACGATTTTTTTCGTCTTAGTGCCCCCGTCAATCCGTCCCGGGTCAACACGGAGGAGGTAAATTATAGGAGCTACTGGGGGCTTCTAGCCCGGAGTTTTGACTCTCAGACTTTTTGATGACAATACCTACATATTAACTATCAGTCCACCCGTGAAAATAGATCTAAACCTCCAAACTTTTATAAATGAGTGTATAGTCTTTAATTTTATACAACAATTGATAAAGAGCGAGATTCAAATTAGAAAATTCTCAGAAGATAAATTTAATTTCTATTTTTTTAAAGATATATTTGTTTTTTATTTTATCTTCTCATCAGTGACTGTAGTGTTGCATTCAACACTATTATGATGCTGGATCAGCACTATAGGATTATTATTATTTAATACAATACTATAGTAGTTGGTTGGAGGATAAAATAAGTATGGCATTTGAGAAATTTAAAAATTAGGTACATCATTTAAGAATTTTACAACTTTAAATGGTCAATTGTTTTATTTTATAAGCATCTTTATTTAAATTAATCTTAAATTAACATTTTGATAGAACTAATCACCACAAATATGTGATAAATAGATAGTTGCAAAATGAGTTCCTTGAGAACTAGAACTGAACATATATCAATAGTTCCATGGATTATATAAACTTTGACGTTATCTATGTTTAGAGAAAATTCAAGTTATATTTTTAAAAATAATAATTTTTGTAAGCCCAAACGTATTATGACAACTAGTATGGATGGAAGAATGAATTTTCATGTATTTGCTAATTGGTCAATTGAAATAAAATATATTTTTCTTGACAATCATGATATAACCTTTACTAAATGAGTATGATTTGTTAAATTTTAACTTATTAATTTAAAAATTTATAGACATGGTAAAATTAGTAGAGAACCTAGATAACCCTTTGATCCATTAAGGAATTAACCCTAAAAATTCAATGGAAGCAAGTTATTTTAGTTAATTTAATAAAGGATGTCTATTATAAAGAAAAAAAATTGAATATAATCTTAAGTGTAAGAAAATGTTATTGGCTTATTATTGTTATTATTATTATTGATAAAAATAAGACCTAAGTTGAAAGGAAGTAATTATATCTCGGGTAGTGCAGTGGCATGATACGTTCTCAATTTCTCATATATTTAAGGATCAAGTCTTAGTTTCGGTGAAGAAATCGATGAATTTTTTTAAATAAGTGATTGGGCCTTCTATCCCGAGTCGGTCTTGGGGTCGGTCTTGGGGTAGTGCAGTGGCATGAGTCGGTCTTGGGGTCTTCTCTCCCGAGTTGACCTCAGGACCTTCATTTGTTGTATCGAAAGGATATCGGGGCCTGACACCCGATCTGACCTCGGGGGCTCCCGTCTGTTATCTCGAGGGAGTCTCGGGAGCCTAAAGCCCAACCTGACCTTGGGCGTCTGTCCTCCCGAGGTAGTCCTGGGAGCCTGAAGCCTTACCTGACCTCGGGCGTCTGTCCTCCCGAGGTAGTCTCGGGAGCCTGACCACTCGGTCTAACTTTGAGGCTTTGATCTACTCTCCCGAGGTGGTCTTGGTATGACCTCGGCGCTTAGGTGCAGTGGACCCTGAAACGTAGCTTTTCCATGCCATGTGTCCATCGTGGGATGCTCAACCCCATCACAAGTCCCTCCCTTCAAGTCTAATCGAAGGAAGTGTGGCTGACTGATTAGACTGGTGGTACAACAAAGGGAAGCTACGCATCTGTGGGTCCATATATCCATTACTTCTCCTTTGACGGCTTGTCGAGTCCGAGGAATTGAAACATTCGTCCCTTGGGCCGAGGCAGTCTTTTGAATTCGTCCAAAAAGGCTCTACGAGTTCCGAGGTGCGGCAATGATAGCTGTCTATCACCCATTAAAAGCGCATGGGATCTCTTAATGGCGACAAAACATCTCTGCGTATGTAGCCTTGCCATGTGTTCAAACATCTCTGCGTATTGTCCAAAACATAGGGTTGGGCAATAAGTCCTGGTCGCGGACTGGGCACGAAGTCCTGATTCGAGGAATTGGGCAATAAGTCCTGGCTAAGGGCTGGGTACCGAAGACCTGATCAAGGGTTGGGCAAGAAGTCCTGGTCGCAGACTGGGCACAAAGACTTGATCTGGAAGATTGGGCAAAAGTCTAACAGGAGGAGCCGGTTGGCAAACAGGTAAACTCTCCTGAGAGGAGTAGGTGAGGACGCGTTCCCCGTAGGAGGGAACATTAGGCGTCGGTTTGACCTAGGGTTCCATTTGGTAAGCCCAAAGTCAGAACCAAGATAGCTCAGGCTGTTAATAATACTTAAATTCATCTCATTTATATGTTTCTTGTGTTTTGGAACTAACCTTGGTTGCAGGAATGAAGGGATGAAGGTTTCTGCTCCCAGGCGCCTCAATGGAGTGAGGCGCCCTGCTGGGCTAGGCGCCTGTGTTGAGACAGGTGCCCCAGACAAAGGGTAACTCCAAAGCAACTACGAAGCAAGCCTCAAGACTGCAACAGAGGCGCCTGTGTTAACACAGGCGCCCCAGTTAGCTCAGGCGCCCCCGTTGAAGGGATAAGCACTGGCCAAGTCTGCGGATTGAGGTTCGCGTAGAGAGGGCCACGTGTCAAGCTCCCCCTTCAACACAAGCGCCCCAGCTACGACTATATAAAGGGGTTCACCCCTTTGGCTTCCAACACAATTGCTTTCTACGCATTCATTCAAGCGCTCCGCTCCGACAAGCTCCGTGCTCTAGATTCAAGCGCCAACGACGACCCGCGGCTCCGAATTTCCAACTTCTCCGATCATCGGTATAAAATTATTTTACTGCTGTATTTTCTTTTTAATTCTATATTCAAACTTCAGTTGTAATATTTTACGCAATATAGAATTGCCCATCGTAAATGGTCAAGGATCGTGAGCCTTGGAGTAGGAGCCGACCGCGACTCCGAACCAAGTAAAACAAACGTGTTAGCATTGCCTTGTTTTACTTTCTGCTGCATAAATTACTCTTACGTTTTGTGAAAAATTTGTCGATCGATATTCACCCCCCTCTATCGATTCGAACCGATCCCACATGAAGCGCTAGCGCGAAGCTAAGTTCGCCGAGCCTGTCATAAGGCGAAGAGAAGCACTAGAGCGGAGCTAGGATCGATAAGCTTGTCGTAAGGCAATGAGATAAATGAAGCGCTAGCGCGGAGCTAGGTTCACCGAGCCTCTAGTAAGGCGAAGAGAAGCGTTATCACGGAGCTAGGATCGCCAAGCCTGTTGTAAGGCAGTGTGATAAATGAAGTGCTAGCGCGGAACTACGTTCGCCGAGTCTGTCGTAAGGCAAAGAGAAACGCTAGCGCGGAGCTAGGATCGACAAGCTTGTCATAAGGCAATGAGATAAATGAAGCGCTAGCGTGGAGTTAGGTTCACCGAGCCTCTCGTAAGGCAAAGGGAAGCGCTAGCTCGGAGCTAGGATCACCGAGCATGCCGTAAGTCGAAGAGAAGCGCTAGCGTGGAGCTAGGATCGACAAGCATGTCTTATGGCAATGAGATAAATGAAGCGCTAGCGCGGAGCTAGGTTCGTCGAGCCAGTCGTAAGGTGAAGAGAAGCGCTAGCGCTGACCTAGGATCACCAAGTCTATCGAAAGGCAGTGAGATAAATGAAGCGCTAGCGCGGAGCTAGGTTCGCCGAGACTGTCGTAAGGCGAAGAGAAGCGCTAGCACGGAGCTAGGATCGCCGAGCCTGTCGTAAGGTGAAGAGAAGCGCTAGAGCGGAGCTAGGTTCGTTGAGCCTATCGTAAGGTGAAGAGAATCTCTAGCGCAGAGCTAGGATCGTCGAGCATGTCGTAAGGCAATGAGAAGCGCTAGCGTGGAGCTAGGATCGCCATGCCTGTCGTAAGGCAATGTGATAAATGAAGCTCTAGCGTGGAGCTAGGTTCGCCGAGTCTGTCGTAAGTCGAAGAGAAGCACTAGCATGGAGCTAGGATCGCCGAGTCTGTCATAAGGCGAAGAGAAGCGCTAGCGCAGAGCTAGGATCGGTAAGCCTGTCGTAAGGCAATGAGATAAATGAAGTGTTAGCGCGGAGCTAGGTTCGCTGAGCCTCTCGTAAGGCGAAGAGAAGCGCTCGCGCGGAGCTAGGTTTGCCGAGCCTATCGTAAGGCAAAGAGAGATGCTAGCGCGGAGCTAGGATCGCCGAGCCTATCGTAAGGTGAAGGGAAGCGCTAGCACGGAGCTAGGATCACTAAGTATGTCGTACGACAGTGAGATAATGAAGCGCTAGTGCGGAGTTAAGTTCGCCGAGCCTGTCGTAAGGCGAAGAGAAGTGCTATCGCGGAGCTAGGATCGCCAAGCCTGTCGTAAGGCAGTGAAATAAATGAAATGCTAGCGCGGAGCTAAGTTCGCTGAGCCTGTCGTAAGGTGAAGAGAAGCGCTAGCGCGGAGCTAGGTTCGTCGAGCCTATCGTAAGGTGAAGGGAAGCGCTAGCGCGGAGCTAGGATCGCCTAGCCTGTCGTAAGGCAGTGAGATAAATGAAGCGCTAGCACGGAGCTAGGTTCGCCGAGCCTCTCGTAAGGTGATGAGAAGCGCTAGCTCGAAGCTAGGATTGTCGAGCCTGTCGTAAGGCGAAGAGAAACACTAGTGCGGGGGGGATATGCTGGAAGTTCCTAGGTCCTTTCCCCTTCTCCCCTCATTCTTCTTGTTGTAGAATACTGGAAGTAGCAGAGTTAATTTTCTCTAAGTCCCCTAGGGACTCTCACCGGTGCACTGGAGGTGCCGCCACATGCCCCCACTGGTTGTGAGACAGATCTTCGGTGGTGGTGGTGGTGCGAAGTGGCGATTTTGGGGATCTCGACTTGCCCCGAAACCACTCGACGCGAGGCGGCTTGCTCGATCTGATGTTGTTCGAGCACACCCTTAGCGGCGTTGGCGACCAATCGATCTAATTCCTCTTTCGTCAGGACGATGGATTGTCCCACCGGCTCGGCCATCGGTGCTCCTTCTGGTGTTTTATTGGTTTCCCACAGATGATGCCAAACTTGTTCCAGAAGGAATCAATGTCGACGGCCAGTCGCCAGGGTTCAGCCCACGCGGATGTTGACGTTAGGGGAGGAACTCCACGCCCTACGAGATCAGCACAAGCGTTAGGGGAATACGTTGGAGGTTGTCCGGCGGAGCCCACTCCGACGCTCAAGTCAGTTCCTCGATAGAGAGAAAAAGTATAAGGCAAAAGGATGTATGAGTAGCAGAGAATGCATAACCCCCTTTACCGGAGGGGTTGGCGTACGTTTTATACCTGTGACGGCTGTCTCAAGGGTCTCCACGATCATTGTCACGTCCCCCCGATTGTCGGTTACAGGATAACCTTTGCAACGGTCCACGCCGTCACTAAGTTTGGACCGTTGCGACATTATGGGTTATGATGACTCCGCGATAAGGGGTGATGGTTATCCGCATATCCGAAGAAAGGGGAACTGCTACTTGAGGTCGGGTGTTCTTGGGCTCCGCTTCCTCGAGGTGAGCTCGGGGTCTTCTGGCCAGGGGGTCCCAGGCATTCCGCTTTCCCGAGATAGTCTCGGGGACCTGGCTTCCCGAGGTGATCTCGGGAGCGCGTCCTCTGAGTTGAACTCTGGGGTGTGTCTACCCGGGGAGAGGGGGGTCTCGTGGGATCCCGTTCCCGAGAGGGTCTCGGAAGCTCTAGAAAGAAAGTCATTCAGACTCACTATACCTTACCATATAGTTTCTTCAACCCACATATCAGCCACGGGTTACTGAACCCTATCAGAAAGTTTTAATTACTTTTCAAAATCTATACAAAGTCTTTTCTATCTCTGTACTATAGGTTCTTGGTGCATCGAGCGGTGACCAACTAGTCGTGAGTCACATGAATTTTACCCTTGATCATGTTGGAGGATATTCGAAGATTTACAGTAAATTGAAATTACAGAAACTAATTTCAACTTATCTCTGTTGAGTGGCCCGAGCTGCCTTCTTCTCTAGCAGCAGTCTCCCGAGCTCTCGAGTGAAGCTTCCGAGTGAGTTTCTCGAGCTCCCGAGTGAGGTTCCCGAGTGGCTGGGTGATCTCCCGAGCGAAATTCCGGTGTGGCCGAATGAGCTCCCGAGTGGAATCTCCCGACCCGAGCAGTTTTCCCGATTGCCCGAATGAGCTCTGACGAGATGGCCGAGTGAGCTCCCGAGTGGCCGAGTGTCCCGAGCAGCTGAGCAGAATTCCCGAACTAGAATTCCCGAGTGGAGTTTCCCAAGCAGCCGAGCGGAATTCCCGAACTGGAAATCCCGAGTTGAGTTTCCCGACTGGGATCTCCCGAGTAGTGGTCGGACGTCTCCCGACCGGGAAGTTGCTAAGGCCTGCGCAGCGCAGTTTCCTTGAAACAGATTCGTCCTCCTCCGGCGGTGCTTCGAGGCTTAGATGGACTTCTGTCTCTCAGGATACAACAGCAGACCACGGGCACAACGGAGCACTCGTTGCTCGTGGCGAACTGAAGAGGTACCCGACTGCTATCAGCGGAGGTCGGGAACGAGGTGGAGTGGAGGAGAATTTCGTAGTGTCTGTGTCCTTTGCTCTCGGTCACGACCTCCTTTTATAGGCTCAGACCCCCGCAGTATTAAATGATGAATTAATCGTCATTTACTGGCATTTACCCGACCAGATCCAAACGTCTGAGGGTTACTGATCTCGTATTAATCAAAATTAATGCATCAATTACATTTGAGCAAAAATCAATTTGGCAAAACTTTGGTTCATCTGCTTGGACAAATTTTGCCCCGACTAGTCGGACATTCGGCATGCATGGGTCGTGCACGCACACAAGTTCACTTGGTTCAGTACAAATCCGGACCCTGGATTTGCACCCCCCCTGCGCACCCACGCGTGAGAGAGAGCTCTCCCCTAGTATTTGTTCACAACTATCATGCTTATGATACAATATAAACCAAACATTTTGCCTTAAAACTTCCAATGTGGGACTAAAGCCCCACTCACAAGGGAGTCCCTTTATTCTCCTCCTCGCTTTCTACTCTCTAGAAAGTTCCAATATGGGACTAAAGTCCCACCACCTCTTTTCCATTCACCATAGATATGAATGGAAGTTCCAATGTGGGACTAAAGTCCCACCACCTCCCTTTCCATTCGCAATAGATATCCAAGATATCCAACAATCCCCCGCATGAATGGAAACATGGTGATAGCATTCAGCAGTTGAGTCGTGTAAAGGATAGGTAGGTGTCACCCTTTGAACCTTCCCTTGTGAAGATCTGTTTGCTTCCTGGCTGACAGTAGACACGATGTCCTTGAACTGTGCTGCCGTTTATGTAAGCATTGACACATCTCACCCAGGACTCTCCCTGATACACCTCAGTTCTCATGAGTGTGTTCTTTCTTGGCCATGAACACGCCTGATTTGTGAGAAGTTCTAAGAATTGTGCCTCCAATTCTCTTCGAAGCGGCCCCACTTCTTTCTCACATAGGTGATCTCTTAAGAGTTTTCCACATAACTCTATTGAATCATTAAAAGTCGTATGCTTAACCTTCATCCTTCACTGTTTCTAAGGGTCGTTCCCTCACAGTGAGCACTTTTGTCAGTGCAGTTAGGTTGTCCCTTTGAACCTAGTTCTTGGGATCTCCAGTCTGCATAGGTTGGGTTTCCTTTGCACCAACATTTTCTATCGACATCAAACCCATCCTCCTTGATGAGCTTACAACTAACTCTCGATTTAACCCTTTGGTTAGCGGATCCGCTAAGTTATCCTTTGACTTCACATAGTCAACAGTGATAACTCCAGTTGAGAGTAGTTGTTTAATGGTATTGTGCCTTCGACGTATATGTCTAGACTTACCATTATACAGATGACTTTGTGCCCGATCGATTGCAGATTGACTGTCACAATGTATGCAGATTGCCGGCACGGGTTTCGGCCATCTCGGTACATCTTCTAAGAATTGTCATAGTCATTCAGCCTCTTCACCACATTTGTCAAGAGCTACAAACTCAGACTCCATCGTGGATCTAGTTATTACGGTTTGCTTAGAAGATTTCCATGAAATGGCTGCACTTCCCAGAGTGAACACATAACCACTCGTAGACTTAGAGTCTTTTATATCAGATATCCAACTCGCATTGATGTATCCTTCGATAACAGCAGGATAACTCATATAGTGCAGTCCATTTCCACGAGTATATCTCAAGTACCTCAGTACTCTTGTTATCCCTTTCCAGTGCTCAACACCGGGATTACTCATGTATCTACTCAGTTTGCTTATTGCGTAGGCTAAGTCTGGTCTTGTACAATTCATCAAGTACATCAGACTTCCAATCACCCGAGCGTACTCTGCCTGAGAGATACTTTCGCCTCGATTTTTCGATAGATGTTGGCTTGTATCTATCGGCGTTCGTGCCAACGCAGTATCACCATTGGTGAATTTCTCAAGAATCTTGTCCACGTAATGGGACTGACTAAGAACAAGTCCTTCAGCTGTTCTAAGAATCTTGATTCCTAGAATCACATCAGCTAGGCCCATGTCTTTCATGTCAAATCTTGAGTTCAACATGTCTTTCGTGGATTTGATGATCTTATCATTACTCCCAATGATAAGTATGTCATCTACATATAAGCACAAGATGACAAAGTCATCTTCTTTAGCTTTCGAGTAGACACATTTATCACATTCATTGATTTTGAATCCACCTTCACGCATGACATTATCAAATTTCTCATGCCATTGCTTTAGAGCTTGCTTCAAGCCGTATAAAGACTTCACCAATTTGCAAACCTAGTTATTCTGTCCTAGTACAGAAAACCCTTCAGGTTGCTCCATGTAAATTTCCTCTTCTAAATCTCCATTTAGAAAGGTCGTCTTTACATCCATCTGATGTATTTCCAGGTTCCATAGAGCAGCAATAGCCAACAATACTCTAATGGACATTATTCTCGACACAGGAGAATATGTATCAAAGTAATCAAGACCTTCTCTCTGTCGGTAACCTTTAATTACCAACCTAGCCTTATACTTGTCAATTATGTCATCTGATCTTATCTTCTTCTTGAAAATCCACTTGCAACCTAATGGTTTACTCCTCGGAGGAAGATCCACAAGTTTCCAAGTGTGATTTTGTAAGATAGATTCTATCTCAGATGCAATTGCCTCTTTCCAGTGAGGTCCCTCAGAAGAGTTCATAGCTTCTGAGTAGCTTTGGGGGTCACCTTCTAGTATGAAAGTGATAAAATCTGATCCATAAGATTTTTCCACCCGAGTTCTCTTACTTCGCCGAGGCGCAGCCTCAACTGGTTCCCCTTCCTCTTCTTCTTCCTCTGATATTTCCCTCACCCGTTTTGAGGAGCTAGCATCCTCTCGGGTCTTAAATGGAAATATATGCTCGAAGAATGAGGCATTTCTCGATTCTATTATCGAGTTCTTGTGTATATCCGATATTTGTCACTCATACACACAAAACCGATATGCACTGCTGTTGTGTGCATATCCAATAAATATGCAATCAACAGTTTTTGGTCATATCTTAACCCTTTTCGGATCAGGCACCAAAACTTTGGCAAGACACCCCCACACTCGCAAGTATTTGTAGGATGGTTGTCTTCCATTCCATAACTCATAAGGGCTCTTATCTATTTTCTTTCGAGGGACCTTATTTAAAAGGTAATTAGCTGCTAACACAGCTTCCCCCCACATGGAGTCTGGCAGTCCAGAGCTCAATAGAAGAGCATTCATCATCTCCTTAAGAGTTCGATTCTTTCGCTCAGCAATCCCATTCTGCTGAGGGGTATAAGGAGCTGTTGTTTCTTGTCTGATCCCATATTCAGCACACAACTCAGCGAATGGTGATACGTATTCACCACCTCGGTCACTTCGAACCACCTTAATTTTCTTATTAAGTTGGTTTTCAACCTCATTCTTATAGAGAACGAATTTCTCTATAGCTTCATCCTTGCTTTTGAGAAGATACACATAACAATATTTTGTGTTATCATCTACAAAAGTGATGAAGTACTTATTCCCACCACGTGTCGGTGTGACTTTAAGGTCACATACGTCGGTGTGAATTAGGCCGAGTGGTTCGGTGCTTCTTTCAACGTGTTGAAAGGATGACCTAGTCAACTTCGCTTCAACACAAGTCTCACACTTGTGTTTTGGGTCAAGGTGGAATGTTGGTATGCATTGCATGTTTATTAATCTACGAATTACATCGTAGTTCACATGTCCTAGTCTACTATGCCACAAACAAGAAGACTCCAGCATATACGTGGAAGAACTTTCATTTTTATTTATCTTAGACCTAATGGCCATTACACTGAGCTTAAACAACCCATCAGATACATAGTTCTTTCCTACAAACATTCCCTTCTTCGACAGAACAACTCTGTCGGACTCAAACACAATGCAAAAGCCATGCTTGCTTAATAGTGATCCGGACACTAGATTCTTTCGAATCTCCGGAACATACAGCACATTGGTGAGAGTCAGGTCCTTGCCCGAGGTCATCTTCAGCACCACATTCCCTTGGCCTATGATGTCCGAGGTTGCCGAGTTCTCCATGAACAGCTTCTCTCCACTAATTTCTTCAAAATTGTGGAGCAGCTCCTTATTGCAGCATACATGTCTGGTGGCTCCAGTATCGATCCAGTATTGCCGCGGGTTTGAACCAACCAGGTTGAATTCGGAGACCACGGCACAGAGGTCTTCCATTTCTGGTCCATCGTTCAGGTTGGCCTCCTGCTTCTTCTTCGGTTTCTTGCACTCTGAAGATTTGTGGCCCACTCGGCCACAGTTGTAGCACTTCCCAGAGAACTTCTTGGCGATGCCTCCTCTGGGTTCTAGCTTGGAAGATTTAGACTTCTTCCGTTTCGAGCTTTGTCCGTGCTCGACCACGTTGGCTTTCACAGTAGCCTGAGAAAACATCTTTCTCTCTGAACCCTTGTTGTCTTCTTCGATGCGAAATCTCACAACAAGTTCCTCCACGTTCATCTCCTTCCGCTTGTGCTTCAGGTAGTTCTTGAAATCCTTCCAGCCGGGGGGCAGCTTCTCAATGATGGCTGCTACTTGGAAGGTTTCACTCAGAACCATACCTTCTGAGTGGATCTCATGTAGGATCACCTGAAGCTCCTGGACTTGGTTGATCACAGTCTTAGAGTCAACCATCTTGTAGTCCAAGAATCGGCCCACGATGAACTTTTTGGCCCCAGCATCCTCCGACTTGTACTTCGTATCCAAGGACTCCCATAGCTCTTTGGTCGTTCTTTTCGTGCTGTACACAGCATACAGCGAGTCGGCCAGGCAGTTGAGGATGTAGTTTCGGCATAGGTACTCAGAATGAGTCCATGCCTCCACCTCAGCCGCCTCAGCTTGCTTGGTAGGGTCCTCGGTCAAGAACCGAGCCAGATTGAGCGTGGTCAGATAGAAAAGCATCTTCTGCTGCCATGAAGTTCAGCCCAGTGAACTTCTCTAGCTTTTCCCCATGGTTGATCGGGACATTCCCGATCGGGGCATTCCCATCGGGGCGGAGGGAGCCTGGTGATGAGTCTGTTTCACCTCAACACGTTCCATGGCCATCTCAACAGAATGAATCTGTTTCAAGATTGTTCGAGGATATTCGAAGATTTACAGTACATTGAAATTACAGAAACTAATTTCAACTTATCTTTGTTGAGTGGCCCGAGCTGCCTTCTTCTCTAGCAGCAGTCTCCCGAGCTCTCGAGTGAAGCTTCCGAGTGAGTTTCCCGAGCTCCCGAGTGAGGTTCCCGAGTGGCTGGGTGATCTCCCGACCGAAATTCCGGTGTGGCCGAATGAGCTCCCGAGTGGCCGAGTGTCCCGAGCAGCCGAGCAGAATTCCCGAACTGGAATTCCCGAGTGGAGTTTCCCGAGCAACCGAGCGGAATTCCCGAACTGGAATTCCCGAGTTGAGTTTCCCGACTGGGATCTCCCGAGTAGTGGTCGGACGTCTCCCGACCGGGAAGTTGCTGAGGCCTGCGCAGCGCAGTTTCCTTGAAACAGATTCGTCCTCCTCCGGCGGTGCTTCGAGGCTCAGATGGACTTCTGTCTCTCAGGATACAACAGCAGACCACGAGCACAACGGAACACTCGTTGCTCGTGGCGAACTGAAGAGGTACCCGACTGCTATCAACGGAGGTCGGGAACGAGGTGGAGTGGAGGAGAATTTCGTAGCGTCTGTGTCCTTTGCTCTCGGTCACGACCTCCTTTTATAGGCTCAGACCCCCGCAGTATTAAATGACGAATTAATCATCATTTACCCGACTAGATCCAAACGTCTGGGGGTTACTGATCTCGCATTAATCAAAATTAATGCATCAGTTAAATTTGAGTAAAAATCAATTTGGCAAAACTTTGGTTCATCTGCTTGGACAAATTTTGCCCCGACCGGTCGGACATTCGACGTGCGCGGGTCGTGCACGCACACGAGTTCACTTGGTTCAATACAAATCCGGACCCTGGATTTGCACGCTCTGCCGATTGCACCCACGCGTGAAAAAGAGCCTCTCCCCTAGCATTTGTTCACAACTATCATGCTTGTGATACAATATAAACTAAACATTTTGTCTTAAAACTCCCAATGTGGGACTAAAGCCCCACTCATAAGGGAGTCCTTTTATTCTCCTCCTCATTTTTTATTCACTAGAAAATTTTAATATGGGATTAAAGTCCCACCACTTCTCTTTCTATTCATAATAGATATCCAAAATATCCAACAGATCACTGATAAGGTCAACTTTACGCAACAGTCAATTCAGTTGGACTATCGTCTTTTTTAATTAAACTTGGACTAAGAGACTTATGATGCGATAGGTAATCGACCTCCATGTGGCACAGTTAGGCCAAAAGTCCAGATGAGCTATAAATCAAAGGCAAGATGAGACCACACTTAGTCGAAATGGGGGCTCGAGTCAAGACAAGACGAGCTCGAGCCCCAACTGGAATGAAGGGAGGGTGCGGTTGACCGAGAAGGTGGAGGAGCTAAAACATGACAAATTAGGGATGAAGGGGGAATACGTGCCATCATAGTAGCCCCTCAACCCGAACATAATTAGTGGGGGAATATGGGGTGTCGTTTTTCCTGCTAAGGAAGTTGTATAAAAAGGGGCATGTTTCCTCGTGCATAGGGATAATTAAAAATTTAAAAAAATCGAATTAATCGAATGGAATCAATTAAATTTTAAAATTAAATTTTATTAATTTAGTTTTCGAATTTTTTTCTTAAAATTCAGTTCGATTTTTAATTAATTCGGTTCGATTTTTAATTTTGAATTTTTTAATTTGATTAAACCGAATAAGAATATTAATTTAATTATTTTTTATTTAAAAATATAATTAAATAAAATAAAATCTTGTTTTTTTATTAAAATCGAATAAAATTTTAAAATTTCAGTTAATTCGGTTAAAACCCGAAGTAACTGATATTTTATCCGTTCAGTTTTTTCGGATTTTATCAAAAATTCAGTCGATTCAATTATTTTAAAAAATATTGATTTATTCAAATTTTGATTTATTTAATTAAGTTCTATTTTATTTTAACAGAATATTCACCCTACTCAGGCATAGTTATGCACACATAAAAAAAATATTTTTCTCTAGTTGCCAATTCTTCTTTAACTCTTTAATCACCGAGATCTAATTTAAGCATCAAAGTGGAATCCTGGACGTTCATGTACCCCAAGCTTGTTCGAAGTCGCCTTGATGGGAGTCAACCCAATTTGTATCCAACTGGTCAAAAGGAATTGACCGTGAGTACTCTGCTGAGTAGTCACCCATCCCTTGATCTTGGACTGGATCTATTACAATTAATAAATAAAGATAATAATTGTTTTTTAAAAAAATTATTCTAGTATTAGTTTTATTATTGATAATTTTATCTTGAAAATGTGAATAGAAAAGAGACATAATGAATGAGATTTTAATTTTATATTAGGGGTTTCATGATTTTATAATTAGTTTATAGTGTGTAATAAGTATTGAGTTGTGACCATATGAATGAGGAAAGACTCTCTTATGTACTCATGCAAGGGGTACAAATTCAGGATCTAGATTATACTGAACCAAAAGTGCAATGGAGACACACTATAGAAAAGTAAAATTCTTCCAACGTCGATCCACGATTTCGTCTCTCTTCGACAGTATACTCATGATAATATTAGAGTATTTTTTTAGTTCGTCACAAATAACCTGTGTTAGGTTGTATTTGTGGTTTTGTCGTATTCTGGGAAACATACATCCAACTTGACTCTAAAACAATGTTGAATCCATGTTTCGATTTCTCCATTTCTAAGCACTTGGAAACCTACTCTAACTCGAGATTACTTCCCGAGCTCGGTTACTCATCCCGAGCAGTTGGACTTTGCGCTGGAACACTTGACGCTCGGCATCTCAATTTCCTACTCAACAAACGGGCACATGGTTCTCGACTCAGCATTGCTTCCCCCAACTCGGCGCTCAAGCAGTGACATGTTCTGACTCGGCAGTCGACGTCTCGACTGACTCGACTTCCCACTCGGACTTGAGATGCACTCAGGCACTTGGACTTTCTAGCAACAACATCGTCCCACTCGGACAATCTCTTAGTAGCGTCGATAATATAGCAGAGCCTCCTTGTTGCCAGCCGGAGGTTATCAGCTCATATCATTTAATAAATAAGTTGAAATTAAATTTTAATTTCAATTCAGCATTCCACTTTGACAAATATGTCCAATGAGATGTGGAGATTGTCCAACATTTTATTCATTGGACCAATAATGAAATGAAAACAAAAAAGTAAACAATTCATTTTTTTTAAATTTTATTAATAAAGTAAAGAGAAATTATTTTAGAAAACCGATCGAGCAAGAAAACAATTTTCATTCTCTTTTTTTCCTTTGCTAATAATTCTTTCCATCCATTAGTTTTGTCACAATCTTTTTTCATTATTATTTTTAAAATATATAATTATTTAACTAATCCTTGAAATTCAAATACTTATTTTATTTTTAAAAACTATCATTTCAATTTCTCATTTAATAAAATAAAAACTCAACACTTATATATATATATATATATATATATATATATTCAATTATTCACTGTCTTTCTCTGTTCTTTGTATAGATCAGGATCGATCTTTATTCATGATTACTATTTTCTATCAGATGGATTATGCTTCTCGCAATGTGATGACGCGGAATCCCACTTGATTAATTAGGCTGAGTCAACCGGCGTTGAGGAGGAAGACGAAGAAGAAGAAGAATCATGAGCATCGGCGGCACCAACTCCGACGACAAGGCGGCGTTGGTCGGCCGGCGGGCGAGGAGCTCCCTGGAGCTTATCGCAGCCGTCGACGTTTGCGTAGAGGGTGTATGGCGGGGCGTCGGTGGCGAGCCACTGGCGGACGTAGAACAGGGTCTGGGAGCAGGGGAGGTGGGGCCCCGTGACGGTCACCTCGACGTAGTCGCAGTACCAGCCGTGGTGGCGGCCGGCGCCGTCGGAGGTGAGGTTGATGCGGCAGATGGGGAGGAAGAGGCCGCAGGGCCCTCGGCCGCTGAAGGCGTCGAGGGCTCCAAGCTCGAAGTAGTCGTGGTCGGCGCCCATGAGGCCCCATTTGCGCAGGTCCCGCACCACGAACGACTGCCCTGCCTCGTCGCCGAGCGTCACTCCGATGGTAGAGTCGGTGCCGGCCTTGATCACGGTGCCGGTGCTGACGTAGAGAGTGTAGACGCACTGGCCGTCGTCGTCGGCGGCGGAGGTGAGGAAGAAGGGGAGGAGGAGGAGGGTGGAGAGGAGGAAGACGAGGCGAGACGGAGCCATCTGTGGATCTGGATGTTGTTGAATGAGCGATCACCATGGCCTGCCCTTTATTAATCTTTCTCACCGCTTGATGTCTGCCAACTCAACGGAAGAGAATATGGACGAACAATATTTATTTACTTATATTATTATTGATAAATTATTGCACAACGAAATTTCAGAATATCCGAATCATATATTCAAATTTTAAAATTACCGAATCAGTTACTTGATATCTATTTTACCCGTCTTATTAAATCTCAATCCACTGATATAGTATATTTATCAATTAGGATGACTGTATCATCGTGTAATATTTCATAAATCAATTGCAGTGAGCTTTAAGGGTTAATCCAATGCTAACATTTATATTTTACTTTAAACAATCGATTCTATGTCGTAGCAAAAATTTGAAGCAAAAATTTCATAATGTTAACATTTGAATTTTACTTGGTATCACGTCCTTGAGGTGTTAATCCAAGGGGCGTACAAGCCTTCTTTTTCTCATAGATGAATTATGAAAACCTTCTTTTCGATAGTGGAGAAGTTTCGTACAAGTTTAAGCACGAGAAATATAATTAAGAAATGCAAACTAGGTAACAAAGGAAATCGAAAACGACTTTACAACAATAACCTTACTCTGCTTGCTTTTTTCATGCTTTTGATTGCCTCTTAGTGTGAAAAATACAACAATCTTCTTCTCTAAACACCCAAGAATTAGCGTAAACAGTTGTAAGCAAGTCATACTTCAAACCTTCATGAACTCCTTTTTAAGGCTGACTTTTTTTTTTAATCAAAAAAGAAGGATTTTATTTCAAGAGAAGGAAAATCCATATTAGAAGGGGGACCAAACCTGACCTACTAATATGGAATAACAAAAAACATTGAATTACATTTTGCACCCCAGACAGAATTCAATTAAAAGAAATTTAGCACAGACCATTACATCTTCTATTATCTACAACACCTCTCGAGCTTCCTTAATAAAGATTGAAAATCTGAGCATTTTGAACCTTCCAACATGCATAACCAGAGTAGTAAAAGGAAATAATCGAGAACCTCTGAGAACTTCCGGCTTCCATCCAACTGAAAGCTATACATCATATGTTTGACATAACATCATAGCAAAACTCTGCTCCTTCAAACCAAGTTACAGTATTCAGAAGAGATCAGAGGCTTCTGATCCTATCTGCAGAGAACCCGAACAAATCAGATTAAGCCTTTAAGAGCACCTTCAGCCAAACTAGACCAATTCACTTAATGCCAGTACAAGAAAACCATTTTAGAGTGAAATTGCTAAACCAGATATAAAGCTATTTTCCATAAGGAAAATATCCTCAAATTAAGAACAATTACAGGAAGCCAAATCAATAACAGAAATAAGACACTATAGGACTGATACTTCCTGCAAACATCAATTTTCAGATAAAACAGATATACAGATAGCTGATTCCAGAGGAGAGTAGAACAGCCAGAATATAGAAACAGCGAACCATAACAAAAAACAGCTTTGAACGCCATTTTGATTCAGATTCTTCTAATATAGGAATACAAGAACTCCAAATATAAGTAAGAAGACATCCAAAGATCACCATAACAGAATTCTAACAACCCCATCTGAAAGAATCCATAGTCCTGTGAATTTTAAACCATAGGATTGGAAATACCAAATATTAAAAATCCAAATTAAAATCCATATTAAAATCCCTATTAGAATTTGCAGAAATCCATCTTTTCATTTGCCAAATCTGATGACTTTCCCACTCTGAATAACCTTCACAATATTCATAGGGAACAAGGATCGCCATAGATCAAGCAGAAACAGAAATAGAAATCTCATTGAGGAAGGACTAAGACTGATACAGAACAGTCCTAGACAATATGGAAAGACAGGCCAAATCATTAAAATGTCTACCAAGAAAACGATTCCAATTATCAAATCAAGCATAAACAAATTCAAAAGCTGCAATTGCAATCTAATCAGACAGGAGAGCAGAATCAGTTTACAGATTTTCTAATAATACGAATGTATGGCATTTGCAGCCTATCCAGTTTACAAATGCCATTGAGCATTCTGCCCATAGAATTAGCAGTCGAATCATTCCCTGCATTGAATTTAAATGCTTGATTAGCAAGGAAATCTGCAGCTGAGTTAGCCTCCCTATAAACATGTGAAATCCAAATTTGCTGATGGCTTAGATAACCTTTGATTTTAGTGATCAACCTACGATAATTCCAAGGAAAAGAAGAAGATTGCAAAATCTTCAAAGCCACTAAAGAGTCAGATTCTAGCCAAATAGGGGAGTAGCCATTGCTAATACATAAATCCAAACCCATCAAAATGGCAGTTAGCTCAGCCTTCACATTTGAAGCCACACCAATAACTCCAAATTTAACTTTCATGACTTGACCCACGTAATTCCTGATAATAACACCATATGATGCAGGGCCAGGATTACCTCTAGAGCAACCATCAGTGTTAACCTTATAAACACCATATTTCGGCAATCTCCAACGCACCATTACAATAGAAGTCAAAACTCTATTATCCACTTGAAGACCCAAGTTTTCCACTATCTTGCTACAACCTTTCCAGTAAGATTTCCTGATCAGGCCAGCTGTATCAGCAAGTTGTAGATAAGAAGTAACCTTCCAAATAATCTTTTTAGCTAATGGTCTTAAACCCCTGTGCTTTGCATTGTTTCTAGCACACCAAAGAAACCAAACAATCAAAAAAGGAATTGCCTCTTTAATATGACCTTCTTTCGACCAAGAAACTCCCTTTTTCCAATTTTCAAAATTGTGATATCTATTCACTCTAAATAATTGACCAAAATGACACCAAACCTCCATGGCAATCGGACCCATAAAAAACCAATGGTCCCAAGATTCTCCCTCATCATAGCATTGACATTTAGATGCTAATGCCACTCCTCTTTGCTGCAATATATCATCTAGAGGTAATCTTCTATTTAGAAAACGCCAAACAAATATAGATATGCTAGGGGATAGTAATTTACTCCAGCAAGCTTTCCAAATATCTTTCGACTGCTGACCATTTCTAATGTGATTCCATGCAGATTTCAAGGTGAATTTACCATTCATGGTCGGCTTCCACAGAATAGTATCACAACATCTAAGCTTGGAGCCTTTTGAAGCCGAATCTACCACCACAGGAACCTCAACCTCCAAAATCTCCTCCACTAAACTGTTCGGAACCAAGCTTTGCAGTTTGGGCAGATTCCAACCTTGATTGATAGTAAATTCAGACACTTTGCTATTTGGGCTACCTGCCACCTCACATATTTGAAATAACGGACCTTGATCTAGCCACGTATCATACCAGAAATTTATCTCACCTTTACCAATAATCCAACCAATGTTATCCTCTGCTAATCTTCTAATTTTTAACAATCTACGCCAACAAGGAGAAGCCTTCCAATTCGGCAAGACTATAGCTGATGGAGATGATTGACAATACATTTTTAATAGGAAATTAGCCCATGGTGTGCCTTGCTCCCTGAATCTAAACCACAGCTTCATTGCAGTGGCAGTGGCAATATCTGCTAGCTTCCTGATACCCAAACCCCCTTCCAATTTTGGTTTACAAATTTCTTTCCACGCAATCCAGTGAATTCTCCTTTTAGAGTTAAACATACCCCAGAAGAAATTAGCAAATATTATTTCAATTTGATGTTGGACTGACATAGGTGGAAGGAGAACCTGCAAGATATAAAATGGTATTGAAATTAATACACTTTGTATGAGCAACAACCGACCACCATAAATAAGTCTCTGAATATTCCAACCAATAAATCTCTTTCTAATTTTTTCTATTAGGAAATGAAAATGGCTAGATTTTCTGTTCCCAGAGACTATAGGAACTCCTAAGTAAATAATAGGATGCTGTCCTTCTACAAAACCAGTATTGGAAACAATTAAACCTCTTATGGAACTTGAGATACTTTTGGCAGGAAAGAATAAACTTTTACTGACATTAATTAGTTGTCCCGAAGATTTCTCATAGGTTTCTAAAAAATTCTTGACCCTTTTGACATTATTTATTGATCCATTCAAAAAAACCATAATGTCATCAGCATATGCCAAGTGAGACAGTTTAAATTCACAACCCACATTATAATATAACTGAGGAAATTTATTAAACAAAGCATCTAAGCCCCTGGATAGAAATTCCGCAGCAATAACAAAGAGTAATGGAGAGATGGGATCACCCTGCCTCAAACCTCTCTTAGAGTGAAAAAAACCCGACAAATGCCCATTTACTTTAACAGAAAACCAACATTCAGTTATACAGCGATTGATAAGTCCAATAACAGTATCCGAAAACCCAAAAGCCTCCATGACTTTAAAAAGAAAGGTCCATTGAACTCTATCAAAAGCTTTGGCCATATCTAGCTTCAGAATTAGATTGCCTCCCCTAACATGATAATTCAGCTTATGATTAACCTCTTGCGCCAATAGAATATTATCCGAAATTAATCTGCCTGAGACAAAACTACTCTGAGAGGGTGAAATGATTTTATCCATAATTTTACAAAATCGAGCAGATAACAGTTTGGAAATAATCTTGTTTGACACATTTCATAAGCTGATTGGCCTAAAATCTTTCCATTGCGGAGCATTATCCATTTTTGGTATTAGAACAATTGTGGTAGCTGTCATACCCCTTGGCATAGAACTGCCATGGAAAAAATGCAAGACTGCTTCCAATAAATCTGCCTTGATAATCTCCCAACAAGATCTATAGAATTGAACGGAAAAACCATCCGGACCAGCCGCACTATCCAATGGCATATCCCAGATTATATTCTTTATTTCCTCTAAATCCGGAAGCTTAGATAAATTGGCATTATCACCTGCGTTAATCAAAGGTGGAATATGATCAAAATTCACATCATGACAATTAAAATCCTCACCAGATAGTAGCTCCTCGAAATAAGTTGAACTTGAGGCATGAATAAGATCCGGGTCCTCAAGACAAACCCCTTCTTCCCAAATTCGAAAAATCCTACTAGCCAGTCTTCTTTTTTTAACCAAATCAAAAAAGAATTTGGTATTTCTTTCTCCTTCAGCCATCCACTTGACCGCATCCTTTTGCTTCCAAAAAACCTCCTCCATGTGCAAGATATGATGAAGCTGCGCCTGCATTTTAGATTTTCGTATTTTGTTATCAACCGAAGGATCCTTATCAAAAGAACTCTCGGCCTCAGCAAAACTATCTTCAGCCTTAATGATCTTCTCATGTATGTTTCCAAAAACTTCCCATTTCCACCATTTCAAGTGTTCCTTAAGCCTTTTTAGTTTAGATTGCAACTTACTGAGACCTCTCGCAGCAATTGGCAGCCTCCAATTCAAAGTAACAGTTTGGAGGAAATTGCCGTGCAAGATCCATATGTTCTGAAAACGAAAGGAAGCAGCTGGCTTAGAAAATTTAGGAAAAGTGATAAGCAAAGGGCAATGGTCAGAAGTTGCTCTGCTTAAATGTTCCACCCGAACAGAGTAATCACAAGCATTCCAAGCAGGAGACAAAAGAACTCTGTCTAACCTTTTGAAGATTTTATTGTTCGACCAAGTGAACCTATCTCCAACAAAACCTGCATCTGTTAGACCAGTTAACATAAGAAACTCATTAAAATCATTAACTGGACCAAGCTTAGAAATAAAGCCTTTCGAGACCTCACTAGAGTTTGAGACAACATTAAAATCACCACCAATAAGCCAAAACATATTGTCTTCTGGACTAAATTCTAGAAGCTTATTCCAAAGAATAGATCTCTCTGTTTGTGTACATTTGACATAAACCACTGTGATTATTATATTAATGGGAAAAATATGAGAACTAATTTTTAAGTGAAGGAACTGGTCATGATCCAATAATAGTTCACATTCGATATTAGAATCAAACAAAAACTAGATTTTTCCTGAGCAATTTGAAATAACATTATCAAAACCCAATCTTCTAGTTATAGAGAACCCATCTAGTTTGATAAAAGGTTCAAGAATGCCAAGAAAATTCAGGTGATAATTCACCCTAAAGAAATGAACTCTTCTTATAGAAGCTTCATTTCCAATCCCTCTAATATTCCAAATGATACCAGCCATTAAAAAGGAATAGAAGAATTAGCTTTTTGTGTTTGAGCTTTACTCCTGGTGACTCTACAGTCTTCCCCCAAACCAACAGTAAAGAGAGGAGCAGATTTGGGAAATCTTTGTCTACCAATTGTTTTGCCTTTAACGTTTCTGAGAAGACCCTTATCTATAAAGTCGCAGGACGATGATCTTTGAAGAAGACCCTCAGCTTCACTATCTGAATTATCCTTTTCCAATAATGATTTAGACACTTCAATATTATTTTCCTCATCTTTCTCATCCCACGGCTTATCCATATGATCAACCTGTAAATCTTCAACTGTTGGAAAACCTGTGCAAGTATTCATAGTAATTGAATCATTTTCAGCCCAAGCCACATGAACATGTTGTTTGGGCTTGAGATTATTCACTTGTCCTGCATCAAACTCCACTGAAACCTCTTTAAGCTTCTGGGAATTTTCCTCTTGCACAGTTTTATTCATTGCTAGCTTATCTGCATTTGAATTTACATCAGTCAAAAGCTCACCTTTATTGCTTACCTGCTCTACCAAATACTCTCTGTTCTTACTGACTTTCTTAAAATCAGTAGAAAAAAATTGATCTCCTTCATCTAAATCCTCCAATATCTGAAATTGATTTTTTGTTTTAACCTTATCAACTGCCTCACCTTTATTGCTTACTGCCTTTTTATTCTTCTGAACCCATTTTTGCTTTTCTAATTGTTTCACTCCCAACTCTAAGGTTTTATCAACTATTTGCATCTGCCCTGCATGTAGGAACTCGTTCCTTTTTAACTGAGGCCTCAAAATATCTTCTCCAGAAATATCCTTAAGATCAGAGTGCCAAATTGGCTTTGGCTTGTTACCGTTGACATAACAATCCTCAATAGAATGACCCAAATGCTTACAATCAACACAGTAATTGGGGAGTTTTTCATATATAATTTTCTGTAGACGCTTCTCATCCCCAATACCAATCCAGAAATCTTCAATTCTGGTTTTAAGCAAATCCAGCTCAACGCAAATACGGGCAACTGAAAGCCTAGAACCATCCGCTGTGCCTTCATCAATTTTAATTGGCTTACCAACTATTCTTGCCATTGAAAAAAGACTTTGCTTGTTAAACATATGAATAGGCAAATCAGGTAACTGGATCCATATTGGGACCACTGATGATTCAATGTCATAAGAGAAATGAGGTGACCATTTGAAGATTCTCAAAGGAACGCCTCCAATTAGCCAAACCCCTCTACTCCAAATACGCGCCATATCTTCATTTGATGTGAGATGAATAAAGATATATCCAACTCTTAATAGACGAATGTTATATGGACTGGAAAGACCCAAATTACTAAATGCTTGCATAATGACCGCTTGATTCGGCCTCCATCCTGAGAATTTACCAATCAAAGAAAACTGATAAGGAATAGCCATACCTGAAATCTCCTCTTCTGTGTAGAAAACACCAGGCTTATTATTATAAGTAGTAATCGGCTTGAAATTAAGCCCTACATCCACAAAGCTTTTCTTGATGGAACGAGGAGAGCCTGGTTTAACAATCTCAGCATACGTCGCAACTGATTTCTGTGCTAAAGATTGGGAGAAGTTGCGTTCCGATAATGCCGGCATCAGAGGAGCTTTCATTATATCTGAAGATCCCAAAGTAGGATTTACAATATTCGGCAGCCTTATAGATTCTGACGCCCCATCTCCAGCGACAAGGATCTGATTAGGAACATCACCCGGATTAGACAGAATAGGAGGAACCAGCCCAGAGGAGAGAGAGTGAGAATGTTCCGAAATCATCGCCGGCGACACAAGGCCGCCGGCGGCAAAGCCGCCAGAGAAAGAAGAAAGCGTGAGGAGGCCTCGCGGGAATCGCCTTCAAATCGCCTATGGAGAGAGAAAACCTAGATTTGATTCTCAGATCAACCATTCAAATATGCAGAACGACTCTTTTTTGCTTGTCTAATCTAATCAATTAACTTAATCGATTCTGAAGCTTTCTATGCTTCACAAAAACACTATCTATTCAATTGCCCAGATCAATTCCAGCACTTTTTGTGTTGTTGCTAAAAACTTCCCAATCAATTATCCTAATTGATTATCTTAGCCTTAATCAATTGACCCATTCGAGTCCAAGGCTCTTTGTGGTCTCATGAAAAGGTTCCAATCGATTAGCCAACTGCCTAATCGATTAGTGAACCATTATGTTTGCGAGACACACTGCCTAATCGATTGGTATTTCCAGAATTGATTGCCTAATCAATTCCGACACCATCTATGCTCTCGTAAAATAACTCCAATCGATTAGTAAGGCCTGAATTGATTGCTCCAATCAATTCATAAACCTTCTATTCTCATGAGAAAAGGCTCTCAATCGATTACTCTAATCGATTACCCAACCCTAACATCTGAACCTGAGTTTAGGGTTCTTTTGCCGAACCATAAAGTCATCCATGACTCGTTGGGGTTTCTCGTTGCCTAGCATCTGACCAACCATGAATTGTCAGGGCTTCTTCAACAAGTTTCCGGTTAACTTTTGACCCGCTTAGTCTTTCCATCTCTTGTCAACTTCTTGTTAGACTTTCTATCACCAAGTTTCCGATTAACCTTTGGTCCACTTGGACTTTTCCCTTGCCTAGCCCCACTTGGGTTTTCATTGCCTAGTTCTCAACTATATCTTCCATTGCCTAGCCCCGCTAAGACTTTCTATTGCCTAGTTTTCAACTAGGTCTTCCATCACCTAGCCATGCTAAGACTTTCCAATGCTTAGCTTTGCTAAGACTTCCACTGCATAGTTCCCAATTAGGTATTCTCTATTTAGCCCTACTAGGACTTCCATTGCCTAGTTTTCAACTAGGTTTTCACTACCTAACCTCGCTAGGACTTCTACTATCTAGTTTCTAACTAGATCTTCACTGTCTAGGCCTGCTAGGACTTCCACTACTTAGTTTCCAACTATGTCTTCACTACCTAGCCTCGCTAGGACTTTCTCACATCGTCAAGTATTCGATCTACCTTGACCTATTTAATCTCTATCTCACATATTTTCAAATATTAAAACTCAAGATTAAGCTAATCTGACCTTAGTCAAATTGGTCAACTTTGGCCCGAGGATGATTGTACCAATAATCTTCCTATTTTTGATGTTTGCCAATATAATTAAGTTACGCTAACCCATATTAGCTCAACTCCCTTCTTCATCCCATGTCGAAACATAAATGAGGATTTCCTAACTTAAACCCTACATTATCCCCCCTTTGACACACATCAAAAATCTTTTCCCCAAGATTCTTCCTTTTATCATTCAAACTTCATCATGAATGTCTCATACCCTTTCATTGTCTCCAATGCTCAACCTTGAGCATAATCCATAATCATGCCTTTAAGGAGAACCTCTCCCTCAAAGTATGTTCTAACTTCTATCACTGCACCAACAATGATTTGGTATTTCTAAACCTTTAGGAAATCCTAAAATTGAAGTCATGAGGTTAAAAATTGAATCTTGAATATAAACCTCCTTAACTCTAAAATAGTCCCCTTTAACCCTTCATTTCTTATTTTCATCAATAAAGTTACCCTTAAATCTTTGTCAAGTATTTTATTGGGTTACAAATAGTTAAACGACCTAAATGTGGCTTAATCGACTAAAATTAGACTTTGTCATCCAAAAAGCTAATAGGTTGGTTTCAACTACCAATCAATTCGAGCCTCTTCTAATTGATTGGCGTGAGCTGCCTATTGATTATAGGATCGAGTTGAGCAATAGAGAGGGAGAGGAGAGGGGGGAGTGAATAGTGCTCACAACTTTTTCGAATTTTGAAAGACAAGAGTAAAATACACAGTGGAAATAAGAACAGGAGAGAACAATGCTAACACAAATCCTTCTTACATGGCTCGAAGTCTGTGATGGCTCCTAATCCAAAGGTCGCGATCCTTGACCGCTTACTATGGGCAATCACTATCAATATGAAATGTGTATAAGTATGAAAGTACAATAGCAATAATGAAAATTATACTGACAACAGAAGAATAAATCTGAAGCATTGTTCCCGAGGCATTGTAGCGTCGTAGAGTAGTTTTTGAACCAAGACTTGAGCACAAGAATCATAGAGAGTTGTTGTTTGAAGGATTTGGACGAATATGCTTATAGAGCACTCTTCGGGTGCTTGATTCTAGTCTGTGCCACAATGGGCTTACGTGGTAACTTTTCGTTGAAACTTGATCCTTTAAGTTTATCCCTTCCCGGGCACCTGGACCACTCCCGAGCACCTGGATGGTGATGTGGGCCCGCTAATCACTGCGCTCTAGTTCGGTCGCTCATCGACGAGTCGTAACTGGTCCAGGCGCTTGCAACCTTTTTTCCAGCTTGCCAACTTTTATTTTCCTGCATCACAGAGTTAGGAAAATATAAACACAAATATATAATATATGAAATGAAAGGATTTGAAAGCTCAAGTTGTCTAATCCTGACTTTTAGGCTTTGACCGAAACCCTAGGTCGAATCAACATCTATTGTTCCCTCGACAGAGAACGTATCCTCACCTACTCCTCTCAGAAGAGTTTACCTTTCTGCCAACCTCGATTGGATTTTCACTTAGCATCCAATCTTGACTCTGGAACTCTCGACATCTGATCCTCGACCCGTCTCGACTCCTGCCTATCATCCTCAATCTGTCAAGACTTCTGCCCAGTCTCCTTAACCAAGACTTAGTGCCCAATCCTCCAGACTAGGTCTTCGTTGCCCAACCCACATGGCCATGCCACCACAGCCAAGACTTAGTGCTCAATCCTCTAGACCAAGACTTAGTTGCTCAACCAACATGGTCAGGACTTAGTGCCTAATACAACTAGGATTTTCTTACACACTCAAATCAACTTGTTAGATCACAAACAATCTTAACTTTGAATCTTTGCTAATATCAACACCCAGATTTAATTAGCCAGTGCTTCCAGCACCAACATTGATTACCACATGCACTAATCGATTGACAACAATGCTTAGTCAATTAGGGTTTTTGATTTTTGAAATCAATTTCAGACCAAATTTCAGAAACACATAAATAAATATATAATTTTTGAAAAATCATGAAACTTCATGTTGACATTACTTATGTCATATACTATCATAGAAAAATAGTTTTTATAAACAAATCTCTAATTTTCAAAGAATGATATAAACTTAGAAATCATTGAAATTTTACTATTTCACTCTAACTTTGTATCTAACATTAATAGTGATTCCTATCAACAAATAGACTTTACCAAGGTTTTCCAAAATATTTTTGAAATTATTTTCTATGATCTTTGGGCTAAATGCACATGACTTGTACATTAGCTTTCCCTATGATTGTACTTCGCATAATCATTTGTTTTGATAAAATTAAAACTTGGGTAGATGAACTAAATTAACATCTTAAGTTTTATTCATCATCCTAACATCTCATTTATATATAATGTATCTCAATACATATACAAGTCAAACCTATGATATTTGTGAGATATAAAATAGGTTTTCCCTAAACTAGAGGATCATGCATCTCTATTATAGCATTTTAGCTTCAATCATCCTACCTTGAATGTTAATTTATATCATTGTCCTTAATTACAAGAAATTAAGAATTTATGCATGTAAATGATTATTACCTACATCAAATCAGTATTTAAAAAAAAACTATTTTATCTTAATAATGCATGTATGACATGACATATAGAATTTTTTATAACAATATGATGTCATAACATGTGGGCATACAAAATATGACACTTATAACACAAAAAACCTAGATTTTCTAAGTATCATTAACTAATCGCTAAGTCAAAATAAGCCTAAATTGACCCCATTTCCCCAGCAAATGTCAAAATTTCAACTTTGTATTTCTTTGAGTTCTATTCTATTTGTGCCAATTTGATAATACTTCAAATTTTATTGGCACACTTTTACTCTTCAAGAGTAAAAGTCAACTTCTCATTTTTATGATGTCATAATACCTTGAAAACACCCTAAAGTATCAAATTCGATCATCATGGTTGGGTTAACTACTCTTCCAATTAGAGTTGACACACTCTAAGCTCATTTAAAAAGTAGAGAACACACACTTAGGAACTCAAAATATATTGGTGCTCCTTAGATGTTCTAGGTACTCACTAGAGATAACTTTCTTAAATATCTTCCTAATGACTTTCCTAGGCTTCTTAGAAGTCTTAGTCATACTAGTCTTCTCAAGGCTAACTCTAAGGATAGTTTCTCTTGTAACCTTGCCTTGACTTCTAAACCTAGAGTTAGTTCCATAGCTACATGGAATATGATATGATGACATATTCTCCTTGGCTTTAGATTTATATCCTAAACCTTTCTTGCCATTACATGATTCCTGTCTTCCTAAACCTAGGTTTTGCTTCTTGAATCCTTTAACATTATTTGTCATTTTCTCTAGGGTTCTCTCCAATTTTTAAGTCTTGACATCAAGACTTGATTCTCTATCCTTAAATCTTCAACTCTAGATTTTCCATGATTACATCGAGCATTTTTCGTTCTAGGCACATATCTAAATTGCTTAAGTTTCTTGCCTAAATTATTTTCCACCTTTCTATTCTTAGGCAAGGTTGTTTTAGCATTATATTATTGGTGCAAAAAGTATCAGACAAGAACAGTCAACCTCTAGGGTTTCAATGTTTGATAATATACCAAAGTCTGGTTAGTCTGACCAAGGCTTAAGCTAAACATGACTTTATATTTGGTAGGGTAAACCCATGTCTGATCAGTTTGACCAAAGGGTTAGCCAAATAGGACCTGATGTTTGGCAGAGTAATGAGCAAAAAACCCAGGGCTAGTTAGTTTGACCAAGGGTTAAGCCAAACAGGACTTGATATTTGGCAGAGTGACTAAACCTAGATCTAGTCAGTTTGATCAAGGGTTAAGCCAAATAGGGCATGTTGTTTGGCAGAGTGAGTAAACTTAGATCTGGTATGAGGACTAAGCCAAACAAGACTTGATGTTCACTACAATAAACCAATTTTTTAGGGACAAAATTTTGCAACAAATTTTCTTTATTGCAGATTTGCGATAACATTCGCAACGAAACAAATATTCATCCCAAATTAGCAACAAAATTTGCAACAAAAATTCATTGTCGCAATTTAGCAATGGAAAACTTTTCATCGCCAAATTCATTACAATTTAGCAACCAATATTAAAGGTTGTTGCTGTTGGTGCAGGAAGCACCATATCGATCCTTGTTTTGATATTGGCAAAGGATTCAAAGTTAAGTACTATGTTTGATCTAATATGTTACTTGAGTGTGTAGAAAGAAGTCCTAGCAAAGGACTGCTAGGCACCTAGCGAAGGAATGCTAGGCATCGAAACCCTAAGTCCTAGCGAAGGGCTACTAGGCACCTGGCGAAGGACTGCCAGAAAACAAAGTCCTAGCGAAGGGCTGCTAGGCACCTGGCGAAGGACTGCTAGGAAACAAAGACCTGGCGAGGGCTGCTAGGCACCGGGCGAAGGACTGCTTGGTACCAAAGACCTGGCGAAGGACTACTAGGCACCGGGCAAAGGACAGCTTGGTACCCAAGACCTGGTGAAGGGCTGCCAGGCACCTGCGAAGGACTGCTGGGCAAAAGTCCAACTGGAGGAGCCGATTGGCAAAAGGTAAACTCTCTGAGAGGAGTAGGTGAGGACGCATTCCCTGTAGAGGGAACAGTAGGCGTCGGTTCGACCTAGGATTCCATTTGGAGACCCAAAGTCAGAACCAAGACAGATACGGCTGTAAAACTCACTAACATGCTTGCTTTGTTTTGTTTGGTACTAACCCTAGATGCAGGACCGAAGGAACGAGTTTCTGCAGCTCAGAACGCTCCAAAAGAGAGGGGCAGCAGCTGGGTAGGGCGCCCCGGAGGTCCCGGGCGCCCCCAAGGTGAAGGCAAGACAAGCTGAGCAAGTAACGCTTCGGAAGCTCACTGGGGAGGGCGCCCCTGTGCTCCCAGGCGCCCCTGTGCTCCCGGGCGCCCCGGATGCCTCGGGCACCCTGGGTCCAAGACAACGAAGCGATAGAAGCTTATCCAGCCGAGAAGCCTGTTGACCATTTCAACCCGGGCGCCCCCATCAAACCTCGAGCCCGATCCTGGAGGGATAAGGGCTGATCGAGAGGTTTGCAGATCTAGTGACACGCGGAGGGCGCCCCCAACGTCCAGGTCGCCCCCAGGTGCACTATATAAGGGGCTCGACCCCCAAGGCTTCTACACACATTCTTCAAACGCCAATACGCTCTTTGACTCAAGCGCTTTGCTCCGGAAACCTCCCATCTCGAGATTCAAGCGCCGATGATGACCCTCTGCTCCGAAGTACGATCCACACCGGGCGTCGGTAACGAAGAGTTTAATTTTTAGTTTACTGTACTACAACTGTAATATTTTTCTGTAAACATTTGCGTACATATAGAATTGTCCGCAGTAAACGGTCAACGACCGTGGGCCTTGGAGTAGGAGCCGATCGCGACTCCGAACCAAGTAAAATCGCTTGAGTTCTTGTGCTGTGTTTTCAATTCCGCTGCGTATTCTCTTAACCTCGAATCCGAAAAGTTTTTAACGATATTCACCCCGCCTCTATCATATTCTCTCGATCCAACAGTCACAAATTTAAAGAAAATTACACAACGAATAAAATATTAGTTGCCGGTTTTCAACGAAATAATATTCGTCGTAAAATCCAATAATATATTACTGGCAAATTCTATAAATTTTCTAATGAGTCAAATTATTCATTGCAAATATGCAACAAAACCAAATTCGTCGCAAAAATAGAACAAAATTAGCGACGAATATTTTTCAGTGAATATTTGCAACGAAGAATATGTTGGTGCAGGAAGCACCAGATCGAACCTTATTTTGATATTGGCAAAGGATTCAAAGTTAAGGGTTGTTTGGTATCTAACAATGCTGCTTGAGTGTGCAGGAAACCAAGTCCTAGCGAAGGGCTGCTAGGCACCTGACGAAGGGTTGTCAGGAAAACAAGTCCTAGCGAAGGGCTGCTAGGCACCTGACGAAGGGCTGCCAGGAAAACAAGTCCTAGCGAAGGGCTGCTAGGCACCTGACGAAGGGCTGTCAGGAAACTAAGTCCTGGCAAAGGGCTGCTGGGCAAAAACCAAGTCCTGGCGAAGGGCTGCTGGGCAAAACTCAAGACCTGGCGAAGGGCTGCTGGGCAAAAACCAAGTCCTGGCGAAGGGCTGCTGGGCGAAACTCAAGACCTGGCGAAGGGATGCTGGGCAAAAGTCCAACTGGAGGATCCGGTTGGCACCAGGTAAACTCTCCCGAGAGGAGTAGGTGAGGACGCGTTCCCCTTGAGGGAACATTAGGCGTCGGATCGACCTAGGGCTCCATTTTGGAGATCCAAAGTCAGAACCAAGACAGCTAAGGCTGTTTTAACTAACTTATTATTTGCTGTTTTGGACTAACCCTGGATGCAGGACCGAAGGACTGTGTTTCTGCAGCTCAGAAAGCCTCAAAGGAGTGAGGCCGTAGCTGAGTAGGGCGCCCCGGATGTGTCGGGCGCCCCAGAGTCAACCCAAAGTCAGCAGAGAGGTAAACGCCCCGACAGCAGCGCAATTGGGGGCGCCCCGCATGTCGGGCGCCCCGCGTGTCTCGGGCGCCCACTGTGCCACGCCACTGAAGGCGGCTGCAGCTCACCCTCGCGAACCTCGGTGATAAAGTTTGACCGGTCAATCGGGCGCCCCGTGCGCGTCGGGCGCCCCAGTCAAAAACAATCCCGAAGATAACGAGATCAGCTTTGACTAGAGCATTGCCGGATCTGCTGCCACGTGGAGGGCGCCCCGAGCATGTCGGGCGCCCCCTGCCCTATATAAAGAGGGCCTCGACCCTCTTCAAAGATAACTAATTCCTTCGACAATTCTACGCTCTTCTGCTTCCACGACACGCTCCAGAAAGCTGCCAACTCAAGCCGACGACGTCCCGCTGCTCCAGAACTTCAATCTTCACCGGACGTCGGTAACAAGAGTTGTATTTAAGTTTACGAGAATATTTTTATTATTATCTGTGTGTAAACTTTTGCGAACTTATAGAATTGCCCGTAGAAAACGGTCAACGACCGTGGGCCTTGGAGTAGGAGTCGACCCAGGCTCCGAACCAAGTAAACCAGCTGTGTTTGCGTTATTGTGTTCTCTTTTATTTCCGCTGCGCACCCGCTCTTTTTAAATCCGAACGAATTGCGACATTCACCCCCCCTCTCTCGCATTTCTCGATCCAACAAGTGGTATCAGAGCGGGGTTATTCAAAGTTGGTGCAACCACCACTTTGAAAATTCTTTTCGGATTTTTTTTCTTTCGCTTTATTTTTCAAATAAATAATATCTGTGAGTGTATTTAAAATATCCTTACGCCTTTTTCAATTTTGAATTTTCATCTTTTCACCTTTTATTAGAATTGATAAAACGATCAATTTTTGAAAATTTGTCATACATTTTTTTTATTATTATTTTAATATTATTTTGCCTCGAACATCGTGTAATATTTATTTTGGACTATTTTTCTCTTGCTCCCGCACTACTAATCCAAGACCAAGTCTTGGTACATTTCGGTTAATTCTGTTGTGTGCAAGGGTTTTTAAATAGCCAATCAAGAATGGAATAGCGTTCGTCCACCTCTCTTCTCCGGTGAAAACTTCAATTCTTGGAGAAGTCAAATGGAGTTCCATCTGAAGACCCATATGGACATATGGATGATCATTCAAACAGGGTTCCACCTCCCTACAGAAGATGGACTATCAATTGCATGGGATAAACTGGATGAACCAACCCTCAACCAAATTGAGACTGATGCAAGAGCAACTGCAATTCTTCAATGCGGTCTAACCAACGAACAACTCAAGCTAGTCGGTTCATTTGGATGTGCTAGAGAAATTTGGGAGAAATTGATCAATCTTCATCAAGAAATCTCAGATGAAGAAGAAGATCAGGTAAATTATCTTGCCTTTTCGGTCCAAGCACAAACAGCCGAGTCAGAGTCTGAACCAGAATCAAACGACGAACTAACAGAGATGGTAAGTAATTTTAAATGCTTTTCAAAATTAGAATTAAATAATCAAACAGATACTATAATGGTCGAGGAAGGTATAATTTCTATTGCAGGGAAATCTCCTAAACAACTACCAAAGAAGGAGCTTCAACAAGTACCCGAGTCCGACTCAGACACGGAACCAGAAGATGAATCTAGATCCGAGACAGCAACAATTAAGGGGGAGATTCCCAATAAGGAATCAAAAGGTAAAATTACAAGTTTAAATTTTAAAAATCATATAATTTGTTACATATGCAGGGAGAGAGGGCACTACCAAACTAAGTGTCCTACTCGTAAGATTCAAACGATACCACCGACGACAACAAAGAAACGAGCTCCAAAAGCACGAAAGAACAAGAGTCGCATTCAATGCTTCAAGTGTCAGGAGTTTGGGCATTACAAAGAGGAATGCACAGATAAACGTTACAAAGATCCAGGGAAACCAACCAAAATGGGTAACTGTAATTTACATCCAAATCAACTCTTTACCTTGAATACTGATAGTTTAATTAATCTCCCGTGGTCAAATTTAGATATGGATGCATGCTTAGATAACTTAATGAAATCATGTATATTAGCAAAGTCAAAATTTAAAATGTTAAGACAAGAAAATGAGACTTTGAAAATTAAAATTGATATACAAGAAAAACTGATTAATAATTTTGCAAACTTAGAAAATCCAGAAATTTCTCCTCACTATGACATTATCTGAAGTTTTGTTTTGGCTATTCATAGGACTAGATAGCTTAAGGACTTAACCAATTACTTGAAATTTGAAAACATAGTATTGGGAGGAGGTGAGATGATAGTACGTTGGGGAAACCAACTCTAATAAGATCAAGTCTACTTGGTCTCTTTAGACTGGTGAAACCAGCCGAAGCTACCGATCCAAGACCCAAGCTAGTTAGACCAGAAAATGACCTAATTTAATTTGAAAATGAAATTTCATTAAAAGGCTTTGTCTAGGAAAGGGTGGATGATCCCATAAGGCTACGGCCAAAGAAGGCCTAGTGCCTCGCCAAGACCTGGAAGCCAATTTCTGAAATTCAAATTCAAATTATCTTTTGTCAAATTCGAATCTAACACAAATTTCAAATAATTATAGATTATAATCTGTTTTCAAAATATATATTTTTCAAACTTATTCTGTTTCAAAAATCACTTAATCAGTGTTCAAAATTTCTGCCTTCTAAACTTTTTTTATTATCAAATCTGTTTTCAAAATTAAATAACTTTTTTCAAAATAAATGAAAATTCCTTTTCAAAATTAATTTTTACCTTCAAACCTGTCTCACAAAGAACTTTTAAGGTTAACTGTTTGAAAATCTTAGATTGGGTGAGACAGGAAAATTAAGTTCAATTAAAATTTCTTTTATGTTGTGTTTTAATTCAGAGGATAATTCCAACATAGTCAAAACCATGATTAACATGGTCAAACCTAGTCAACACTAAGGTCTTAGATAAAGTCGAACCTTGTTTGATACAGGGGGAGTTCTTCTTAATGTTTTTTTTAATTTCTCAAAATCCTTATGCTTTAAAACTTATTTTCATATCAAAATAAGGCCTTCAAAAATTACTCAAAATTCTTGGTATATTACTATCGCTTTGGAAAAATTATTATCATTTCAATTTTTTTTAAACTGTGTTATTCCAAATTGAGTTTTCAAAAATTTATCTCCTTGAAAGTTATCATACTCAGAAGATTGTTCAAAAGTGCTTCTTTTGATCTTGACAAACCCTAAAGACACAGAGGAAAGGTCCACTTCATGATCTTCAAGGACTCCTAGGATGTGTCAAATTTAGGGGGAGTTTGATTCAAAAGAAGAATTTCTGAAAATTTTTTTGGTAATTATTTGTTTTGAAGTTATTAGATAATTCTTATAATTTAAATCAAACCCTAAAACTCAGAGGAAGATCGCTTGTAGTCAACAAGCTTCCTAGGACTGGGACAAGTTTAGGGGGAGATGAAATTAAAAGAATTATTGAACATTTTCAAAATTATATGTTTTCATGCACTGCAAGTTCAAAGTCCTTTTGAAAACTTAAATAATTTTTCTGTCAAAATACTATTATTTTACAAAATTCTTGTGGCTTATGAAATTAATTTTATAATATTTACTTGGGTTGGAGAAAATTTTCCAGGACACTTAGGAAAATGTCCTTGTAGTCAACAAGGTTTCCTAGGATTGTGTCAGACTGGAAAAGAAACCTAGTCAAGTAAAATATTTTGTGTTCAAAATGCATGATTCTTTTCAAAAATTACTTATATCTTTCAAAGTCTAAATACTTTTTTTAAAAGTACTTATGTGTTTCAAATCTTAATTTATTTCAAAAGTACTTAGATTTTTAAAAAATGCATAATATTTATTTCAAAAGTACGTTTGAAGATTCAAAAGCACTTATATCTTCAAAAATACATAATATCTGTCAAAAAGTACTGCTATAATGTTTTCAAAAGTATAAATATTTTTCAAGGCAATATTGTTCTAAAAGATTGGCCTACAAATATAAAATATCTTTTCAATACTTTTCCAAATAAAGTTTTGTTGGTGCAATTTAAAACTTTTTGCTATACTTTCAAGAATTATACTAAGTATTTTTATGCTTTCAAAACTCATAGGCTCTAATACACAAACGGTCTCCTTAAAACTTCTCTCAAAATATTTTTATATTAGACTTAAAAATGGTCTAAAACATAAGGAGAAGAGTTTTACATTAAGGGGGAGAGAAAGGGAATTTTATTTTTTTTTATTTTTTTTTTCAAAATTTTAAGCATTTCTAAGTGGTTCAAAGTTATTTTTAATGCATGTTTTTCTAAATAAAATTTTCCTTAGTAATCAAAATTTGTCTGAAAAAAAAGGGTTTTTAACAAAGTTTAAGCTTGCTTTTCAAAAGTGTCTATAGATACAAATACTTTTGCCCTTTTTGAAAAATACTTTGTCAAAAACTTATTTTTGGTAGAACTCAAAACTCCCCATTAGAAACCTTGCTAACCCATGTATGCTTTTGATATATGTCAAAGGGGGAGGAAAGGTCAAAGTTAAGTATTTTAAGTATTTTATAACACAAGTATTCAGGGTTTTAGGGGGAGTATGAAAAATAAAGAATTTTTTTTCAACTCTACAGTTATGCTTCACTGTTTACCTTATGCTCTTAACTGTTGTAATTTTTTCCTTAACTTTGAATTGTGTTGCCATAATCAAAAAGGGGGAGATTGTTGGTGCAGGAAGCACCAGATCGAACCTTATTTTGATATTGGCAAAGGATTCAAAGTTAAGGGTTGTTTGGTATCTAACAATGCTGCTTGAGTGTGCAGGAAACCAAGTCCTAGCGAAGGGCTGCTAGGCACCTGACGAAGGGTTGTCAGGAAAACAAGTCCTAGCGAAGGGCTGCTAGGCACCTGACGAAGGGCTGCCAGGAAAACAAGTCCTAGCGAAGGGCTGCTAGGCACCTGACGAAGGGCTGTCAGGAAACTAAGTCCTGGCGAAGGGCTGCTGGGCAAAAACCAAGTCCTGGCGAAGGGCTGCTGGGCAAAACTCAAGACCTGGCGAAGGGCTGCTGGGCAAAAACCAAGTCCTGGCGAAGGGCTGCTGGGCGAAACTCAAGACCTGGCGAAGGGATGCTGGGCAAAAGTCCAACTGGAGGATCCGGTTGGCACCAGATAAACTCTCCCGAGAGGAGTAGGTGAGGACGCGTTCCCCTTGAGGGAACATTAGGCGTCGGATCGACCTAGGGCTCCATTTTGGAGATCCAAAGTCAGAACCAAGACAGCTAAGGCTGTTTTAACTAACTTATTATTTGCTGTTTTGGACTAACCCTGGATGCAGGACCGAAGGACTGTGTTTCTGCAGCTCAGAAAGCCTCAAAGGAGTGAGGCCGTAGCTGAGTAGGGCGCCCCGGATGTGTCGGGCGCCCCAGAGTCAACCCAAAGTCAGCAGAGAGGTAAACGCCCCGACAGCAGCGCAATTGGGGGCGCCCCGCGTGTGTCGGGCGCCCCGCATGTCGGGCGCCCCGCGTGTCTCGGGCGCCCACTGTGCCACGCCACTGAAGGCGGCTGCAGCTCACCCTCGCGAAGCCTCGGTGATAAAGTTTGACCGGTCAATCGGGCGCCCCGTGCGCGTCGGGCGCCCCAGTCAAAAACAATCCCGAAGATAACGAGATCAGCTTTGACTAGAGCATTGCCGGATCTGCTGCCACGTGGAGGGCGCCCCGAGCATGTCGGGCGCCCCCTGCCCTATATAAAGAGGGCCTCGACCCTCTTCAAAGATAACTAATTCCTTCGACAATTCTACGCTCTTCTGCTTCCACGACACGCTCCAGAAAGCTGCCAACTCAAGCCGACGACGTCCCGCTGCTCCAGAACTTCAATCTTCACCGGACGTCGGTAACAAGAGTTGTATTTAAGTTTACGAGAATATTTTTATTATTATCTGTGTGTAAACTTTTGCGAACTTATAGAATTGCCCGCAGAAAACGGTCAACGACCGTGGGCCTTGGAGTAGGAGTCGACCCAGGCTCCGAACCAAGTAAACCAGCTGTGTTTGCGTTATTGTGTTCTCTTTTATTTCCGCTGCGCACCCGCTCTTTTTAAATCCGAACGAATTGCGACATTCACCCCCCCTCTCTCGCATTTCTCGATCCAACAGAATATTCATCACAACATTGCAACAAAATATATTCATTGAAAATCTCTAATGAATTTTGCAACAAAAATTTTTTCATTACAAAATTTTAATTTTTTCCTAAATAACGTAGAAGGCCCTATGGAGGTCGGATCGAGACAAAATGAGTTCCTATGGGTCCGTATCGAAGTTCTAATCGAACAATAATGGTTAAGTTTCAAAGTATAATGTCTTTTAATATTACGAAATTTAACGGTCATGGAATATCGAACAAAAATACCATTCGAGGTTGTCAACGTGATCATGAGATCGATACAACCCCATAGTAACTTGTTCCATTGAAATCCAAGATCCGTAGGGTCATCTATGAATTTTTTAGAGCCACTATTTTTTTTTTGCAACAAATTTAATTCATTGCAAATTTGCAATGAATAAGAATTTGTTGCAAATTTGGATCTTTTCAAAAAAATAAAAAAAATATATATTAAATACTATAGAAGTCAGATTGAGACGAAACGAGTTCCTATGAATCAGTATCTACGTCCCGATCGCACTAGCCGCCTCAAATGTGATTTTTAAATATAAATTATTTTTCATATTTAAAAGAAAAGGGAGGTCAAAGAGTTGAATAACTTTAGATTGTTTGAAAATATTGTTGATGCAGTCTGACCTGATTGTTGTTTTGGTGTTGACACCGATTTAAGTTCGGTTGAGTGAGATCAGATAGTTAAGTTCAGATTAAGTGTACTGGTCAGAGAGGGCACGGTAGCTCGTTCTCTGGACCGAGATGAGTCGAAGTGAGCTCGGTAGCTCGTTCTATGGACTTAGGTCAGAGAGGGCTCGGTAGCTCATTCTCTGGATCGGGATAAGTCGAAGAGGGCTCGGTAGCTCGTTCTCCGGGACCAGACTAAGTCAGAGAAGGCAAGGGAGCCTGTTCTCTGGACTCAGGGTCGAAATGATCAGAGCTGGATCGGTCTGAAATATGATCAGGGAGTTGGCACGAACTCTCTTGATTGTAGATCGGTCACAAGACCGATCCAGGATGTCTGATCGGTCTGTTGACCGATCCAGAGAGCTTTTGAGGAAACAGAAAGTTTTCTAAATGGTCTAGTGACTGATCAGAGAACATTCTGTGAGGTCACAGAAAGAAATCTGATCAGATAGTTCGACCAACCAGAACCTGGCTAGACCAATCAGGGTGATCCTTGACCGTTCAGGCCTTGGCTGATCGGTCAGTGAGACCGATCAGGGGTCTTGACTGCCCTAAACCCTGATCTTCCAGTAGGTTTGTGATCGGTCTGGTGACCGATCCCTGATCTCTGATCGGTCAGTGAGACCGATCAGCACTTCACTGGATCGATCAGAATTGAGTCTGATTGGTCAGGAGGGTGTCTGATCGGTCCAGGTGACCGATCAACGCCTCAGAACTTTAATTCAAATGGTTGTCAGATTTTTGATTTGCTTTGCTAATATATCTGTGAGTGTGCAGATGATACAGAGCTGTGAAAGTCAAATGGAGGAGCAAGAAGAAGGGTCCAGGGTGACCTTTACCTGTGCTATTTTGTTTGATATGCATTTGCAGGTTTCAACGACGTCTGACCTGAAGTTGCAGCTGAAGAGGATGACTTTAGTGAGCTCAGAAGGGGTCAATGAGTCAGTGGGTGACGACGCCGTGGGTCAGTGAGTGACTAAGCCTGTAAGTGTGGTGCAGAAGAAAAGCTTAAGAAGAAGCTGGCGAAGAAGAGGAGAAGAGATGAGACAACGAAACAAGGAGCAATAGAGCAAAAGAGTTTTGCTGTTGTGTTGAGTTGTGAGAGTTCTCTGTATATTCTTCTTGCTTGAGCATTCTGCTACTTCTGTGGTGCTATCCTTCTCGTAGTCTTGTGTGCTTAACTTGTTATTCTTCTGAGACGTTTATGGAGAGGTTACTCCACCGAGAAGGAGAAGTTTTTAGCCGGAGTCACTCTGGGGCCTAATCTGCCGAAGATCAAGGGATCGCCCACCTCACGGCCACGCCAAGGAGTAGGGGCAAGTTATCCCTGAACCTTTTAAATCCTGGTGTTCATTTCTGTTGTGTTTCTTTCTATTTTATTTTCCGCTGCTAACCTGATCGCAGGAAGATCGAAGTGAGTTTTTGGTGGTTGGCTATTCACACCCCCCTCTCTAGCCATCCCAGATCCTAACAAGTGGTATCAGAGCCTGGGGCTCTTTCAACTGGATTAACATCCTAAGAGAAGATGGCTTTGAGAGGAGAAGGCTTCAGCACCAACCGACCACCTTTCTTTGATGGAGCAGACTTCCAGTATTGGAGATCCAGAATGGAGTACTATCTGAAAACCGACATTGGCATGTGGTTTTCAGTCAAGGAGGGATTCACTCCTCCAAAGGATGCTGACGGCAAGGAGCTTGAGTTCTCAAGATGGTCTGCCGAACAGATAAGGAAGGGAGAGGCAGATGCCAAGGCAGTGGTCACCCTGCAGTGTGGGATGACCAAGGATCAACTCATCAAGGTTGGTCCCTTCTCAAGTGCCAAAGATCTATGGAACAAGCTCATAGAGCTACATGAAGACACTCGAGACTTCCGGATAGCAAAGAGCGATCTCTTCCTCAATCAACTCCAGAATCTTTCCATGAAGGAAAGTGAAACCGTGAGCGAGCTTCATGGTCGATTCAAGGAGATCCTTAACAGCTTGCACTCGATCAATGAGAAGGTCGAGAACCGTGACCTTGTAAGATATGTACTCAAGTCCTTTCCTAGGAATGCCTTGTGGTCATCCATGGTGGATGCCTACAAGGTATCCAAGGATCTTTCCATTGTAAAGTTAGACAATTTCATTTGTGAAATGGAGCTACATGAGCTTGCTAACAAAGGCCCAAAAGAGAAGGGTATTGCTCTTGTAGCAGTGGACAAAGGAAAGAAGAAGAAGGAAAGGAAGGAGGAGAAGAGCACCCGTCACGTGGCTCTCATGGCATTAGAAGACTCGCACATGGAGAGTAGTGACGAGTCAAGTGATCCATCAACCGCGGCTTCATCATCATCGGATGATGAAGAGGTAATTTCTCCCGAGCTTGATAAGTGTTATAGAACTATAGCTTGCTTGACTAACTTGCATAAAAAATCTAAGGACAAGGTAAAATCATTAAAGTTAGAAGTAGAACAATTGAAAACCTCTAAGGATATTGAAATTGATGACTTGCATGTTGAGGTCCTTGAGGATGAGAACAAGGCCTTAAAGAGTGAAGTTGAAAAACTCAAGAATCTTCTTGGGAAATTTTCAAATAGCTCTAAGACCTTAGATATGATCCTCAACTCTCAAAGAGCGTCTACAACAAGGCTGGTATAGGTTACCGACCTAAGGAACCTAGTGTTGTGTCATTGATGTCTAGAACCCAATTTAAATCATCAAATGCTTCTAGGCTTCAAGGACTTAGGAAGAAAATAACCAAGGCATGGGTACTAAAGAATTGCATTGTAGGTGCATTAGGTCTTAAGGTTTGGGTACCTAAATTATCCATCTTTCGTGTTGTGTGGCATTGTTTGAGGGGGAGCATCTATCAACATGGTTTGTTGATGGTGGGTGCTCCAAACACATGACCGGGGACAAATCATTATTCACTACAACAAGAAGTCTAAGTTAGGTTTTTGGTATCGCCTGCATTTAGAGAACACTAGAATGCTGAGAACTTTTTTGTGTTTTTGGGATTGCCTACATTTAGAGAATTTAGACAATTTCATGAAAATTCTCATATTTTTGTGATCTACATTTTGAACTTTCTGAACTCTCTAAATAAAATAATTACAGGAGGACCTGCTGTGAGGTGGAACATAATGGTCATAAAAGTAAATAATCTTTTCTGAAGCACTGATCTAGGCTCTTAGCAATGAGTAAAAAGGGTTTCAGGCGTTTAGGAAAAACACTAGTCAAAGTAAAAAGTACTTATCCTTGCATATGATGGTAAAATGGATGGATAAGGTTTTTGTTGAGACTAGCATCAGTTTGATGTAGCTGTCTGTAGTAGTTATGCCACTTCCTGAGCCAAAGAAATATGAAAATAGATTAGGGCATTCTCACAGGAATTTATAATTGAACTTAATTTAATATTTTGGTCTGTAAAGCATGATTATTTTTTTTATGTTATGGTTCTCTGATCTATGGGCAAAGGACGGCTGGGAGACAACCCATCAGAAGTTCTCCCATCCTATGACATACTATGGAGAAGATATAGTTTTGGAGTTGTAATTTGTTGCTAGTGATTTAGTTTAGAACTCAATGGAGGAATAAATGTTGATACAAACCTGTTTTGGGATTTTATGGTTAAGATAAACTTGGGACTATGGATTAAACTGGATTATCAAAATTGGTGTGTAGGAATAAATTTTGATTAAGGGACTCAAATCGTGTTGTTGATGCAGTCTGACCTGGAACGTATCAGAGTTTCAGAAATTTTTCTGAAATCTAATCGATCCACAGACCAATCAGAAATCTTTCTGTATCGAACAGCAATGAACTCGATCGGTCCACAGACCGATCAGGATACTCCCTGATTGGTCAAGCAGACCGATAAGGGCTTTCCGGGGAGTTTTATGCACACTGATATAATTTGATCCGATGTTTGATGTTCGAAGTGCTCCTAATGATCAGGACTGATGTATTCCGATGTAAGCTTTGACTTATGGATGTTCTCTTATGATTATGTGTGACTGATAATATTATGCTATGCCTATTTGTTTCGGTCATACTTCAGTCATCAGCTCTATTTGATTTCTTACTCCATTGACATATGATGCATATGAGTGTTTTGTCATGCTATATTTATGTTATATGCCTTTCATATGCCTTTCACCTATTACTCTTTGTTTCGTTTAGTTTAGGGGAGAGACCCTTATGTTAAGGGGGAGATTTTAAACTTAATAACCAGTCTACAACCTTTTCGGTGTTTGAAAAAGGGGGAGAGGATGGTTAGTTAAGTTTAGGATTTGTTAACGAACTTAAATATTATAGGGGGAGGACTTTGATTCCCTTGCAATAATAAACTTGACTTCTAATACCTAAACTTAAATCGTGATGTCAAATAACAAAAAGGGGGAGATTGTTGATGCAATCTGACCAGATTGTTATTTTGGTGTTGATACCGATTTATGTTCGGTTGAGTGAGATCAGATAGTTAAGTTCGGATTAAGTGTACTGGTCAGAGAGGGCACGGTAGCTCGTTCTCTGGACCGAGATGAGTCGGAGAGGGCTCGGTAGTTCGTTCTCCGGACTTAGGTTAGAGAGGGCTCGGTAGCTCATTCTCTGGACCGGGATAAGTCGGAGAGGGCTCGGTAGCTCGTTCTCCGGGACCAGACTGAGTCAGAGAAGGCAAGGGAGAAGGTTCTCTAGACTCAGGGTCGAAATGAATAGAGCTGGATCGGTTTGAAATCCGATCAGGGAGTTGGCACGAACTCTCTTGATTATAGATCGGTCACAAGACCGATCCAGGATGTCTGATCGGTCTGTTGACCGATCCAGAGAGCTTCTGAGGAAACAGAAAGTTTTCTGAACGGCCTGGTGACCGATCAGAGAACATTCTGTGAGGTCACAGAAAGAAATCTGATCGGACAGTTCGACCGACCAGAACCTGGCTAGACCAATCAGGGAGATCCCTGACTGATCAGGCCTTGGCTGATCGGTCAGTGAGACCGATCAGGGGTCTTGACTGCTCTAAACCCTGAACTTCCAGTAAGGTTTGTGATCGGTCTGGTGACCGATCCCTAATCTCTGATCGGTCAGTGAGACCGATCAGAACTTCACTGGATCGATCAGAATTGAGTCTGAATGGTCAGGAGGGTGTCTGATCGGTCCAAGTGACCGATCAACGCCTCAGAACTTTAATTCAAATGGTTGTCAGATTTTTGATTTGCTTCTGATTTGCTTCGCTAATATATCTGTGAGTGTGCAGATGATACAGGGCTATGAAAGTCAAATGGAGGAGAAAGAAGAAGGGCCCAGGGTGACCTTTACCTGTGCTATTTTGTTTGATACGCATTTGCAGGTTTCAACGGTGTCTGACCTGAAGCTGCAGCTGAAGAGGATGACTTCAGTGAGCAAAGAAGGGATCAATGAGTCAGTGGGTGACGACACCGTGGGTCTGTGAGTGACTAAGCCTGTAAGTGTGGTGCAGAAGAAAAGCTTAAGAAGAAGCTGGCGAAGAAGAGGAGAAGAGATGAGACAACGAAACAAGGAGCAACATAGCATAAGAGTTTTGCTGTTGTGTTGAGTTGTGAGAGTTCTCTGTATATTCTTCTTGCTTGAGCTTTCTGCTACATCTGTGGTGCTATCCTTCTCGTAGTCTTGTGTACTTAACTTGTTATTCTTCTGAGACATTTGTGGAGAGATTACTCCACGGAGAAGTTTTTAGCCGGAGCCACTCTGGGGCCTGATCTATCGAAGATCAAAGGATCGCCCACCTCACGGGCATGCCAAGGAGTAGGGGCAAGTTATCCTCGAACCTTGTAAATCCTGGTGTTCATTTCTGTTGTGTTTCTTTCTGTTTTGTTTTCTGCTGCTAACCTGATCACAGGAAGATCGAAGTGAGTTTTTGGTGGCTGGCTATTCACACCCCCTCCTCTCTAGCCATCCCAGATCCTAACAAATATAATATCGTTTCATATTACAAAATTTAATGGTCATGACATATCTATCAAAAAACACATTCAAGGCCGTCAACGTGCTCATGAGATCGATATGACACCATAAGAACCAGTTTCATCGAAATATGAGGCCCATAGGGGCATCTATGAATTTTTAAGAGACCCTATTTTTTTTATAAAAAAATAGGGGTTTGCAATGAATTTCATTGCAAAGGTTTGCAACGAATTAAAATCGTTGCCAAATTTGCAACGAATTTGGCAACGAATAGGAATTCATTGCAAATTCATAATTTTTCTAAAAAAAATAAAAAACATATTAAATAGCGTAGAAGGCCCTACAGAGGACGGATTGAGACGAAACGAGTTCCTATGGATCCATATCGATGTCCCAACAACACTAGCTTCCTCAAACATGATTTTTAAGAACAAATTATTTTTCATTTTTAAAAGAAAAGGGAGGTCAATGAGTTGGAAAATTTCGGATTATTTGATAGTATAATGTCATTTCATATTATGAAATTTAACGGTCATAGAATATCTGTCAAAAATCACATTCAAGGTTGTCAATGTGTTCATGAGATCGATACGACCCCATAGGAACTTGTTTCGTAGAAATCCGAGGTCCGTAGGGTCATCTACGAATTTTTGAGAGCCCTATTTTTTTTAAAATAAGGGATTACAACTAATTTTTTTCGTTGAAAAGGTTTGCAATGAATTAAATTTGTTGTCAATTTGCAACCAATAGGAATTTGGAATTCGTTGCAAATTCACATTTCCAAAAAAAATATAAAAAACATATTAAATAGCGTAAAAGGCTCTACAGAGGTCGGATCAGGATGAAACGTGTTCCTATGGATCCATATTAACGTCCCGACTACATAGCTGCCTCAAGCTTGATTTTTAAGAATAAATTATTTTTCATATTTAAAAGGAAAGGGAGGTCAAAGAGTTAGTAAAATTCGGATTGTTTGAAAGTATAATGTCGTTTCATATTACGAAATTTAACGGTCATGGGATATCGGTCAAAAATCACATTTGAGGCTGTCAACATGTTCATGAGATCAATATGACCTTATAGGAACTTGTTTCGTAGAAATTCAAGGTTCGTAGGGCCATCTACATATTTTTGAGAGCCCTTATTTTTTTTTAAAAAAATACGGGGTTGCAACGTTTTTTTTTTCATTGCAAAGGTTTGCAATGAATTAAATTCGTTGTCAATTTGCAATGAATAGGAATTCATTGTGTTAGATTCGGCTAAATTAAATACGTACCAAAAAATTTTGAGAAATTTATAGAATTTTTCGTGATTTGTTTAGCTGTCCAAGCTGTTAGAGGAAGTAGAACCATAATTTGGAGGACTCATTTGCTTAAACCCTAGAGTTTTGGGAGATGATTTGAGCAGAAATCAGAATTTGAAGGACTAAAACGTTAAAAAGGGGCGAGTTTAGAATGGCAAGAATGAGGGGCTAGATTGCAAAATTCCAATAACTCATATCCCCATTCCCTTTCTCTTCTTTGCTACAGCCCAAGCACTCCCGATCCCCTTTTCCTTCTCGGGAAACCTCCACCATGAAATCCCTTTCCCCCGATCCCTCTCCTCCTCACAAAACCGACTACCGTGCATCCCTCTCTGCTGGTTGATCAGAGCCGAGCTTCTGCTGGGAGATTCGTCAAAGTATGTCTCACCTGAGGGAAAAAGATCGGCGGCACTAGCATCAAGGGTGTCGATCGAGCTCAACACATCTGGGCTCGAGTATGTGCTTGCATATTTAGAGCTTCAACGAGTGAGGTAGTGGCTGAATTCCAAGGGGATACAGCTCAAGCTGGGATTTGGGGTTCCTTGCCTCGTGTTCACAGATCTGTCGGATTGGAGCTGGAATTGGTGCCAACGACAAACTCAGGTAATCGATGGGTGTTTAGTGCTTTGGATTGTATTTAAGGTTTGATTAGAAATTGAATAGAATGATGTGGATGTCTTCTACGATCTTGAGCTTTCATCTGATGTGGGTTTCCTCATTATGAGCTTCAGATTTTGTTGGAATTCTAGCTGGGATATTAGTTTCTGGTTTTAATCGTGGATTTAAAACCTTGTGCCGTGTTCTGGGTGTTAGTTGGATGATCTGATCAGTTTACAGAGTCTTGGCATGTGTTGTTGAATATTTTTTTCATTTCCCTGCTCCGACTCCCTGTTTCAATGGAATCTATTTGCTTAGTTGAATAGCGTGTTGTTCAGGTTGTTAGTAATATGAGAAAAATGTCCTAAGGCAATCGCCTTATGATTGTAATAATTTATTTTAATAAATGAATATTTACTATTTGAGTATACATGTTTATGTATTTGATTGAGATCTTAAACTCATTTACTGAATGTCCGCAATACAATTCACAACATGAGAGAATTTGTGATGAATTCACAACTAGTGATTATCTCTACATGTGCAATTGTGAAGTATTGAAATTGTCCCTAGTCGATGAATTGATAAATACGGACACTATCAATTCTGTTGAGACTAGCATGGGTTATTCTCTAATCAGCTGATTCTCACTGGCTGGTGACATTGGGATGTCCAGAGATAAACATGAATGCTAGTTAAGGGAACTAGTTCATTGGAGTGACTGGCTGTAAAACTTCATATGGTAATCTATATATAGATATGTCAGTGAAGTTCTTACTCCAGCTTAAGTGCGATGTTCCTTTGACTTGCGGTGTTCAAGTCATCTTGGTCATGGAGACTTATACTTTGACATCTTAAGCAAGCATCTCCAAGGAGGTGTGGACCCAGGATGATTGGGTATAAGCCGAAGTGCCCGAAGATGTTTGAACAGCCTACAAAGGATTCACCACTCCTTGCGAGGAGATGTATACCCAAGGCCTATCGTCGGATTGTTACTCGAAGCCTCTGGCCAGAGCATGACATGTTCAGAGTATGAATCTCTTAAATACATGAGAGTAATTAGAATCCGTAGGACGAGAAAACGTTACTTGGGCTAGGTGTGACGTAGTCAGCCTAGTGGGGACTGACACACATAGACCATGTCCTGAACCAAGTGGGTATAAGATGGTGAAAGGAATGTGGCACGATTCAATATAGCTACTGAAGGGTTTCAGAATTATTTCTGAGGTCAACCGTTGATCTTTCGATTAATTGGGGATCATGATGTACTACTAGGTGCCACTCATGATCGTTCTATAATTGATTAATTATAGACAGCCAACATAAATCGAAAGCCTATTTAGTCACACGTACTACGAGTAATCCGAGGGATTTAAAACGAGTTAAAAATTGGATTTTCCAATCAAGAGAGATTAGGTTTGGTTAAGCCAAACGATTAGTCAAAACTGAATTTATTTCAGACGCATCGGAAGCATAGAATGGCTAAGTCTTTTAAAGACTTAATGGGTGAATTAAATAAATTTAATTCATTAAGGGATTTGATCCAAGGTGGTATGTTTTATTATAAGCTTAAAATAATCCATGGGATTATTTTATCATAAATTAAAATAAACCAAAGAGTTGGTTTGTTTTATAAAAATTTATAATAAATCAACCACAACAAAGGGAGAGAACTAAGTTTTTGGTTCAATTTATAAAATAAACCAAGTGTGGTTTGTTTTATAAAATTATGGATGATATAAATTTTTTATATAATAAACCAAGGTTTGGTTTATTTTTCATGGAAATTAAAATGAACCATGGATTAGTTTATTTTATTTTATAAAATCAATCATGGATTGATTTACCATGATAAGAAAATTTATTCCATAAGAAAAAAAGAGACTTGGTTGGATTTTTATCATGAATTAAAAAATGATAAAACTTGGCATGATGGAATAAGTCATAGAAAATTTATTCCATAAGAAAAAAGAGACTTGGCGGTTGAGAGGCCACTATATAAAGGACCCAAGGCAAGGCTTGGAAATCAATCGAAGTATTCTTGCCTGGGCTCTCTCCCTCTCTTCCCTTCTTCCTCTTGGCCGGCCACAAGGCTCTTCTCCCCTCTTCTTGCCGTGAGCACAAGGAGAAGCACTGAGGCGACGAAGTTCTTCCGTTGGGACGATCTTCCTCTCCGACCATCATCACCTTGGGATTGGGTGCAAGTCATCTTCCTCCTTCTCACCGGAATTGTGATTCGGGCCAACCTTAGTAGTGAGTTTTTCCGATGTGATTACTTCTCTCTTGGTTTTTCTTGTCACGTTCTCGGAGAATCTAGTAGTTCTCGAGAACACGAAACTCGTGGCTTTGCAAAGTCATCCCGAAGATACTCGGCGTGGACGCGAATAGAGGCGGAGCTTTCGAGAGATGCTTTCGGTTGGATCTCGTCCCTTCCTTCGAGTTACGCGAGGTAATAAGTAAATTAGTTTACGTTTCTGCAAAATTTTAAATATATGATCATGTCTACACAAGAGAAAGTTGCATGTTTAGATGTGTGGTTAAATAATTTGAGAAATTATTTATGCTAAACCTTCCGCTGCACGTAATTAATTTTAAAATTACGAACCCGCATCCATGTCAACATGCACCCGGTCCCAACACAGGTTGTGTTCTGTAGTTCATTGTTTGGAAGGAATCCTATCTTGTGTATCTGATTTTGAGCAATGAGCTCTATGGTGATTATCTTGCATGTCAGTATGATTCCTTAGTGGTAGATGGTTGCTGTTGGATGTTGTTTTGTTGTTGGAAACTGAATTCAGTTAATGCAGATGGGTTGCGATCTATATTTTGGAGGCGTGTGGTGAGCTTGGTGATCTCGTTACCTTGACTAGTAATCTTAAGTGTGAGTTTGATTTGGATGGTTTTTGATTTTTGGGATTCTGTCATGTTCTGAGGCGTATCATTCTGTTTTAGAGATTAAAATGATTGATGGCAGTGTTAGATTAGGTTTAGTTTCATTCTTCCTTCTTGTCATGTGTGACGATGGAGTATAGGATGATCTAGGTCATGAATTGGTTCCATTTAGTGGGATTGTCCTGTTTTGGACTTTGCATTTCAGTGTCTATACATGTGTGGTCTCTGTTTTGGATCAGTGTGGAGGTAACCTAATCCAAGTTAGCTTAGATTCAAGTTTTCCTTTTTGAACTTGGATCTTATTGGGGTTAGGATTAGGGTCTAGGATTAACTCGGAGGTTGATCCCTAACAAAGGCTAATCATAATTAACTTAGAGTTAGCTTAATTGTGTGGTTCAGTATTGAGGTGAACCACACTTTGGCCAGGTTGGTTTAATCCGGATACGACTGGGTGTCTAGTCTAGTTAGCATCATTTGTATTGATGGCTTATATTATGTTTCGTGGATACAGGATATTGACTTGAGTAGTTGGCTGCGGACTATTATTTGGACGGAGGGTTCTCTTCGCTTTCAAACTATTATATCAGGAGGTGGGTACCTCTGACTTATCTTTTTAGATACTGTCATAGTATTATGCATAGTTTGTTATAGATAGCAGTAGACTTATATGTTATACCTGCCATTTGTATATCATGATATGATATCTGTTGTTTACTCTTGTTAGATGACTCTTATTTAGTTCCATATAGTCTTGTTATTTGTCTTGCGTGCTTATGTGCACAGATACAGTATTAGGTCACTTTGTATCTACACTTGGATTAATTCCTAGATATACCTTGCATGGATACCGAGGGTAGGATTGTTAGATCTGGATTACAAATACAAGTCCACGGTATCGTAATGATTACAAATTATAGACTAAGCTATAAAAACAAAACAAAACACAGCGGAAGCACCCATCAAAGAGTCATAGGGACCCGAGACCGGCAACTGGGCTCCTCCGGCTAGCTATCAACCTCAAAATAAAAATATTGTGACGGGTTGTGAGTCCAAGTGGACTCCGCGGGTATATAGAAAGATATGTATGACTCAACAAAATAGTTGAATAAGCTATAAAGAAACAACAAGATACAGTCTCAACAGGAATACCAGAATATGCATAACTAAAAATACAACTGACTGTATATACTAGAAATCAGTCTATCCTGATCATAAAAGGACTCGTACCATACGAGCAAGTGCAGGGTCATCAAACCACACATAAGCATATTTTGTACATGCATGTCAAACAAGTGCAGCAAATAAATGCAGCAATCACAATCAAAATGCACAATGCATCATATGCACATGATGCAATGGCATGGTCACCCCTAGCACCAGTCAAGCCACTAAGACAGGCGATACTGTGTCGACCGAGTGGGTAGAGCTGTGACACTGTATGCACCGTGCTATCACTGCTCCTGAGTGACCGAGTGGACAGGATGCTGGCGGGGGACCATCCCCTACCCCATGTATATATGAGGGAGTGTCGCTCTCATCTCCTCTGGTATATGAAAAGAGAAGGAATCCCTGCCTGCTACCACGCTCTGAAACCACTACCCAAGAGCGGTTGAGCGGAGCAGTACAGAGCAAATGCACACACCCAACGGTATCCACTAACCCATGAGTGGTCGTGTGTGCATATCATGTGCCGAAAGACGATAGGCTCAACCACAAGGGAGTTGCTGATCGTCGGCATGCAACAGTGCAGGTATGGTGCTTGACTCAAACACATGCAACCCCTACCAAGTCAACATACATAACTAAACCTAACATGCACAGGTCGATCACAGGTATAATAACCTAACCATCATGCATCTAGATGCACATGCAAGTAATAACAACAATCAACCAATGCAGATATCAAGTGGCATGCCATCATAACCCAATCACTCTATATCTAGACACACATGCAAGTATGACTAGACACAATCAATGCAACCATACAGTGGTCTGCTATTCTATATCTACATACTCATGTCATACCAATGCTATACAGAATCAGATAACAAATAAACAACACTATATAGAAGGAAAATTTAGATCATATCCAAGGTCAAACATAAGTATCAAGCAGGATAACAAAACGGTAGCAGATAAAGGTCAATAAAAGCCTACTGCATAAATAACAACTAGTCATGCATAACGATAAAGTGGATCTAAAGAAGACAAGCAAGAAGTATCCGCCTCAAAGTAGGAGTCCGTATATGAAGAGAACCTCCTGTCTGATACTTCGCAACCCAAAAGTCCAAATCAATGCCTGTATCAAAGGACATATTTAATAGCTATTACAAAATAGAATAGCAACTAGCCAGAAAATCCCTAAACCATATTAGGGTTTACTTAATCATTCTCTTTCCGTTTAATTACTTCTAATTAAATGGAAGATTCCTAATTACCCAACGTAATTAAGATAAGGTTCATTATAGGCTCACTCCGAATTCAAAATCGTTAAATTTAGGTTATGAGATTTAAATCTCAAATTAAGCCTAACCTCAACTCTATCACAAGCTCCCAATAATAAGCTAACAACCTAATCCAAAACAAATCAAATTCAATTCAGAACATACCCTTCCAAAACAAGACAGATCTGCCACCTTGGGGATTTAACTAATTCAAATCCAACAAGAAATACTCCTACAAAATAGCAAAGAGATCAAACATCTATCCAGGGTCAACATCAAAACACCACTCTCATCATATTCAAGCAATCACAAGATCTAAACATCAAGCTAATACGAAATCCCAACAGGATTGCCACCAAGATCGAACATTCCAATAACATGATTAAAAGCTCGGACAACACAGTACCCTATTTGCAATTGAATGCATCTGTGAACAAGAATAGCATCCAAGTGAGGCAAACCATCATCCCCATTATAATCTATAATCTAAATGAATAAAACTTAGAACTCAAAACTAAACTCCAACAATTTAAAAATGAGCAATGATAGGGAGAGTGAAAATGGGAGAGTGAAAAGCCTAGTGAATTGTGTGGCATGACGTGACACTTTACATGCACACGTCCGATTATCGCTTGGACACCATCGGCGGCCTTCGGCCACCGCCCCAATCAAACTATACCCTAGGGGGCACGGTGAACCCGTCGGAGATCGCTGCATGCAAGGTACCACGTCATTCATTATGCTTTTCATTCTCCCATTTTAACTCTCCCTATCATTTTTCTTTAAAAATACCTCCAACATACGGTAGCAACTCCTACAATTTCGGAAAAACATATCCAAAAATAAAGTTAACCACATGATCACCATTCTATACAAACTATAGCCTCAATTACCTCAAAATTCCTTCACATGTTAAACATAACACTAAGAATTTATTAACTCTAATCCATACTCAAATTCTGATTAATCCCTGTAATCCAAACATCAAAAGTATTCATAACCAAATCAGCTGATACAATCCAAAATACCACATGTACACGCTGATTTAAATTCCAACGGGACAATCCAACTCAACCCTAAGATCCAAATTCAATCAAGAGCAAACATTATCAAGCTATCCTTACTTGGTCATATCACAACACCACAAATCCATGATCAAATCAATAAATACCAATTAGATTTCTACTTATCAAAGCATCACAAGAACAGAACACATGATTTCTATTTTGAAAACCACAAACCAAATCATCATCTCCACCCATCTATTTTCTAGCAAAAGCATCAATAGAACCAAATAACTCCTACAACTTGAATTCACGGCAAAACTAGCCATCCACATAAATCCAAATCTTACCCCAACAAAGAAGACTCACGACAGGGCAGGAAACTTATAGAGAAATTAAATCATCCAAAATCGACCAAATAGCTTAAATCCTACCTGGATTGGTGTCGGCGCCGTTCCTCTGCCCTTGATCTGGCGAGCACAACCTTAGGTGAAGTACCTCATCTCCGATGGTCTCCCAAATCCTAGATCGAAGCGAGAAAGAGGCGCACCTCGAGGGTTTAAGCTGCCGAGAGAAGATCACGATCGATTGAGGTGGCCACTATCCTCGCCCTCAGGCCCTGCTCGATGCCGGCTCACTCATCCAATGGAAGAAGACACCAAGGACGCTCTCTGTGGTGATCAGGAGAGGGTTACCACGGATGCCCTTGGTGGCGACTTCTAAGCTACGCACCCGAACGACGAGGAGAGTGCGTGAGGGAGATCGAAGAAGAAGAAATCGTGGGAGAGGGGGTCGGGTCTATTAGGATCTTACCATGAAGCTAGGGGGGTGAATAGCTTTCGTTCGTTTTTCTACCTACAACGTTAGCATGCGCAAGTGGAAATACTAAATAAAAACTAAAACAATGCTAACGCGTCACCTTTACGTGGTTCGGAGATGAAGCTCCTACTCCATGACTGTTCGTAAGGTGGACGATCCCGATCTGTCAGTGGATGACTCCCCGAATATCCTCCGGCTAGCTCGTGTAGCTCCTTGTGGGTGGAGAAACCTTGCCACAAACCAAACTTCACTTCTGAGCACAACATACTACTAATGAGCTCTAACCAAGCTCATTTCGTCAAACCCTCTCAGCTGAAATGGAGCTCTCTTAAATAGAGCCTTAGGCTGAACTAGCCGCTGCCAGTTGACTGCCCCCAGGGCAGTCGACTGATCCCACCGCACTAGCTAGCCAACGGCTAGTTTTTCGGGTTGATCAGTCGACTGATTTTTCTGTGAGTTTGAGTTCCCTGCTGGCAGTCGACTGATTTATTCCCAGTCGACTGCCCAGCTTACAAAACCACTCTTCCTCACTCCGAAGACCCTCCTTCACGTATGCCATCAAGTATACTCTCTTGGCTTGCTCCTTGAAGTCCTCTTCCACCAGCTATCGTCCCTCGGATGCGCACGCAAACCCTCGGCTTGCCTCCATGCCACCCTTCACGTGTGCCCTTTTGAAGTCCACTTCTCGGCTTGCCCTTGGAGTCCTCTTCCCTCGGCTCTCATCCCTCAGATGCGTCCTCCATGTGTGACTCACCAAGTCCTGCAAACTCAATCACACATATCAAACCATAAGAGTAAACCTAACTTAAACCTTTTGCTCAAACATTAAAACACATGGTTACTCTGGACCATAGATTGCCCCAACAGAAGAAGAAAAGAAGAGTGGTTTAAGTGATGTGAAATTTGCGATTTGGCCCTCTTCCTTTACCTATTTAGATCCGCACCCTTATGTTTAGACTTAATCACATTCAAGCCCTTAACCTAAATTTCAAAGCAATTTAACCCTCTAATTTCAATTTGGGGCTCGAAAACCCTAAAGCTTTCTCAGCAAAATTTCCAAAATATTTCTAGATCGTGTCAAAAGTGTCAGATTTAACGTCCTCCCCCACTAACAAAAATTTAGTCCCCAAATTTTCTTATTCCATACGGCAATACTAGCAACTAAACATATCCATACTCATCATGTGTAACCACTTCGTCTGATACCCTAAGGTTACGCTGCTATGGGGCAACTGGAGATATCAATCTAGAGGTTATCATCCGATAACCAGGTACACCCAAACAACCAATCGATCATCATACCTACCCAGGGCACTCAATCCTAAGATCACTAGCGCCAAGTCTATACTCCGATCCTCAAACGTAAAATGTCAAATCTATGAGTATCACTCAAGCATCCCCAAATCAATAACATCCTCCAAACATCACAAGTCATATATATATCCTCCACTAGATCATCAGAAGATAACATATAGTTTAAAAAAAAAAATCTGCCAATATGTCATACCATATGCTACTATCAATAACAAACTTCCAAACAATCAACCACAGAAAGACTATATGTCCACTAAATAATCCATCAAAAAGCTACAAATCGGGCAGATCCATATCCACTAATAGAATTCTCAAAATACAACATAACATAGAGATTCATCAATCTCAATCTTGTTGATGCAGTCTGGCCCTGATTGTTGTTTTGGTGTTGACAACGATTTTAGTTTAGGTTGATGATGATGATGATAATTATGATTAAGTCCTGATCGAGGATTAGGCATGATATGGAGGATTCTAGCCTGGAGGGCTAGGTGTTGGAAAAATCCTAACCTGGAGGGTTAGGTGTGAGAAATCCTAGCTTGGAGGGCTAGGTGTTGGAAAAGTCTTAATTCGGAAGGGTTGGGTGAAAAGTCCTAGCTTGGAGGGCTAGGTGAAAAGTCCTAACTTGGAGGGTTAGGTGCAAATTCCCATCCTGGAGAATTAGGTGAAAAAGTCCTGGCTTGGAGGGTCAGGTGCCTAGCTTGGAGGGCTAGGTTGGATGAAGTTCTAACTCGGAAGGGTTGGGTGAAAAGTCCTAGCTTGGAGGGCTAGGTGAAAAGTCCTAACTTGGAGGGTTAGGTGCAAATTCCCAACTTGGAGAGTTAGATGGAAAATCCTTAGCTTGGAGGGCTAAGGTGAATGGTAACTTAGCTTGGAGGGCTGAGTTTGAGTCCCTGGATCGGTCTGGTGATCGATCAGGGATTCTGGCACGCTGCTCCTTCGTGGATCGGTCTGGTGACCGATCCAGCGATGACTGATCGGTCGGGTGACCGATCAGGGAGCACACAGTGAGGTTGGGAACCTACCGTGTTGCTCCTGATCGATCTGGTGACCGATTAGGGAGTATGCGTTTCACCCACTGACTGGCTCCTGATCGGTCTGGTGATCGATCAGGGAGCGAGCAGTGAGGTTGAGTTCCCTCGCTGAACTGCTCCTGATCGGTCTGCTGACCGATCAGGATCACTGTGCAGATAGTTCTGGTGAACGATCCAGCGTCGCAGGTTCCTCACTATGATCGATCAGGCTCTAGCCTGATCGGTCTGGTCATGATCTGATCGGTCTGGTGACCGATCAGGAGGCTGCCTGATCGGTCTGATGACCGATCAGGAGGTCTGGACTGCGAAGCTCAGAAATCTCCCAAGAAAGGGGTGGATCGTTCAGGTGATCGATCCACAACCTGGGATCGGTCCGGTGATCGATCAGGAGAAGTCACAAAGGAATCGCGATTTCTGATTGAGCGTTGGGGACCGATCAGGACGGATCCTGATTGGTCTAGACCTAGCCTGATCGGTCTGGTGACCGATCAGGAGTCTCTCTGATCGGTCCAGTGACCGATCACTTTAATTCAAATTACATTGTCAGACGCTCGGATCGCGTCTGAACACAACCGATTTGCTGCCACTTTCCTCTGATATTTGATATGCTGGTTGATTTGCTGTTCTAATACTCTGATCAAGCTACAGGTGACAGGGAAGGATTCAAACAATTAAGGAGAGGTCAATGGAGGCTTTCCTTGGAGCAGGTTTGTCCATTTTCCCATCTCAGGTTGCAACGGCGAGCTGCAGACTGGAGCGGAGACTGGAGCTTGACTGAGGGGAGCTCAGTGAGTCCAGAGATAGCTCAGTAGAGGCTGGCGTTGGCAGATGAGTAGCTGGGAGCTACAGAGATGTTGTCACCTGGTGCTATGTGAAGAATCAAAAAGGGCGGTGGATGGCTTCATTGAAGCAAGTCTTGCGAACTATTGTTCTTGCCGTGCCTTGAGTTCTCCACAACTTGCCTGCTGTGTTCTTGCGATCTTCATCACTTTTGAGCAAGCAATTGAGAAGCAACCATCGTTTACTTGAGCGCTTGAAGGAGAAAACCAGAGGCTTGGAGTCCGACAGTGGGAAGACACGGAGAAGGGTTCTTGCGTGAGATCGCCACTGGGTGGAGCTCAGGGAAGCTTGTTGTGTTTTTGTCCTTGCTAAGTGTTTGAGTAAGATCCTTCTTGTTGTTTCTTTGTGCTTAAACTATATCCTTGTTTGAAACACACTGTGGAGAGGTTTCTCCACCGAGAAGGAGGTTGCTGATTTATCCGGTGATAACCAGGGCTTGATCTGCCGACGATCAAGGGATCGCCCACCTTAAGGGCACGCTAAGGAGTAGGGGCAAGTTATCCCCGAACCTTGTAAACCCTCCTTGTTAGCGATCTTGCTAGTTGTGTGTGTTTTGCTTCCGTTACGTTTTCTGCATAATCTGTTCTCTACTCTTTCCGCTGTGCTACTGATATTTAAGTTGCAGAAATCGCTATAAGTATTCAAGTTGCAAGTGGTTGGCTATATTCACCCCCCCTCTCTAGCCATCCGATCCCAACAAATCTACCTCTCAACATCATAACGGGTCATAAATCCCGATGTACCATCGAGATTATCTAACCACGAACACTCAATCTATGAGTCAAAATCCCTCATTAAATCACGTAGCAATGCACGAGTCGACCAACCATCGCCTCGTAACCCAATATTCTTCGATTCCTCCACTCAAGGTTCAAAACCTCCGAGATCTAATTCCATACATAGAGGCACGCTACCTCTCATGAGTATCTCAACATAATCACGAAGTGATTCCTTGTTCCCTGGGAGTCATCCCCGACATCTTCCCCCCAAAAGTGGTCTACCCTCGTAAGTGATTCGACTCAGTGCAAATCATAAGTACGAAAGTACCTCCTTGGTTATCCAAACCAAGTACACGCGGTAACCCATAGGTGCCAAGCAACTAGCTCCACACTTCTTCATATCAGTGTAAACCACCTATCAAACTGTACCCTCTATGTTATCAACCCGGTACAAATGATCCATGGTCAAAGTCCCCATGGAATAGGATGTATCACTCTTCAACTAACGAGGATAGTTTGTATCTAATACTACCCTTCTACATCAATGTAGGTTATGTATCCTAAACATGCCTTCCAGGTCACCTAACTAGGCACGAACGACCCAAAGGTCTGAAACTCCTTGAATCAGGATAAGTCGATCCAACACTGATCAAGCCAACTACGATAGGCAACCCTAGTTCTCACTCAGCTAATAATAGCTAGAACACGTACTATAAATAGTAATGTCTAGATAAACCAAAATCCTTAACCTCCAATAGGTTGTCGACATATTCGACCTTGGCTTTCTGTTTGAACAATCGGTGCTGCTAGAGAATTAACATTCTCCGCTCCAAGGTCTCATCGGCAATGTGTCAACTAATCGCTCACATGAACGATCACGACAATCATAAATTAACTACCTGTCAATCCAACTAAAACCAAGTCTATAAATATCAATCTATCCAATATGAATACACGGTCCCACCAAGCTGGGATAATCTAACCAGTCCTAACTCTAATAGTGAATACTAAAAGTAGAATAGGTCCAGAAAGATATACCTCTTGCCGCCCGGAGATGTCCCTTTGCCGCCAAGTCCCAGAGTACAAAACACGTCGGGAAAACAACTCCGAAAATCCGAAATGCACTCGGGTGGATCTCATCTAACCCGAGCTCCGACACCTACCGAATAGGTATCAGATTTAACTCCGACAAATCTAAAAAACATAAACAGGCATCTGAACCTTGCTCTAAACCAAAATAAATTGGTATCAGATACACTCTGAAAATCCGCAAATACCCGAGGTATCTCGTAACCTGTAACGCCCCGCCTTCTGGTACTAAGCTTTAAGGTGGATTGCTACTAACTAACTGGCTGGCTGACTAATTAGTGATTTCTACTAATTTTAAATTAGCTGGGAGAATTTTGAAAATTCTTATTTTACTATTTACTGAACTAACAATTCATAAACATGTTGAGAGTACTAACTAGCCCAAAATAAAGCAAAACTTTTATTTTATTACCTTGGCAGGATTCGATCCCCCAACCTCTGCGTTGCATGGCTAAAGTACTAACCAACTGCTCTACACCAGTTTTGTTTTACACAGTACCAGTCGACTGCTATATGCCAGTCGACTGGTCGGGCCACAGAATGTTTCTGTGCCCAATACCAGTCGACTGGTATTTTCCCAGTTGACTGGTAGTTCTGAAATTCCAGTTTTCAGATTTCTAGATTTTACCAAACTTGAGCCACAATGTACCAAAATCATATCTAACAAGTAGAATGACATAAATAAAGTTCCACAACCATTCTAGGGCATTTATTACACGTTTTTGGAGGGTTTCTAGCATGTATAGCAACTTAGAAATCACAAAAACGACATGTAAAAGCATAACATGAATGTGCCAAGTTCGTATCAACTTCTTATTAAAACTATTCAGTATTCCTATCTAAAGGCATCCTTAGCTACTACATGTCATTCCATATGGTACATTAATCTTAGAACAAGCATATCTTAAGTATTTAGCATGTAGATCAAAAGTATCAAATTCTTACTCCTAAAGCATAAACATGGGTCTAAATTACCCTATCACAAGTAAATGACTCATGACATTCAAGCATTCACCAAACCAATATTAAGTCAGGTAATTAAACTACTTCAAGCATACTAGGCACCACGAATACAAGTCTAATTAAATTCATACATGGTTCACATAATTTATTGCGGAATAACTAAAGAAGCATAATAAAGACTTTCTATGCTTTGCAAGTTCCGAAGACTTTGATTCCAACTCCACCATCACACACACTTTGCATCAAGCCCGCCACCTCCGCTACTAGTGCTTTCCTTTACTTGTATCTGCAGTATAAGGAAATGCAAACTAATAAGTATAAAGCTTAGTAAGTACCATCTAGCCTCACAAAACTATGAAAACTCAAATTATGCTTTTGTAAAACATGCTATGCACATACATGCTCATATCCATAAGTAATCATGCTAGGCTCATGCTAGAATACATATCATAGAATGTCATGGCATATAACTGAGACATGGCACATACTGAACTAAAACTGAAAAGTAAGCTATAGCATGACATACATATCTGAACTGGAACTGAAACTAACTAACATAAAACTAATTATTAAATTCACCACATGCTAATATGAATTTCTGAAAACTAATACATATAGTAGGTGAAAGTAATAATCAACTGCTGTGGGTCCGACAATGTACCAACTGAGCGCGCATCCCTAATAAACCCGAGGTAGCAAATCCCGAATCCATTAGGGTTCTACTAGGTTATCTAAACCTAGGGGCAACTAGGAGCCCATCCCATACTAGGTTATCTAAACCTAGAGGCAACTTGGAGCCTATCCCTGGACCGGAGTCCGGTACAATGCCACTGAAAAAAAATAGTTCTTTTATACTTTTCTTTTTCTCTTCTGATTCTTGCTTTTACTAGGTTATCTAAACCTAGAGGCAACTAGGAGCCAATCCCACTGGACCTTGGTCCCAATCATAACTGAAGCAAGAATTTCTATTCTTTAATGCTTTCTATAGCATTAACTAACTAACAATTTAACAAACACTTTGCGACTTAACCCTTTCTTTTCTTTTAAAGTCGCTCCCTGGGCACTCGAACGTGCTCCTTAACCCGAAACTGAAGGGTAAGTGCACTCAAGCCCATCCAGGGATACCTTCAGACTCTAAAACCAATCCGAAGGGTTAATACAACATGCTTGTTCATAATCCACAATTTCTAATCGTAGGACATACATATAAGGAAATAAAACCTACGAAACGTCAACCGAAACTACTTATACTGCAGGTGAGGGATACTTACATCCTGCGCTAGGTTTTCCTTACGAATAAAATCTGAAATTCCCGAGGGAACATCGAATTTCGACGTTCTTCTTGCTCCTTGGCGTTCTCCTCACGTCTACGAGAATTCTCATAGAGAATAGGGTCTCTTGAGACCTTCCCTTGGCTTCTCCTTTGTGTTGGGCGGGAGAGAGGGCGAGAGGAGAGGTTGCGTGCGTGAGGGAGGGCGTCGGCATCGCTGGGTTGGGAGAAAATTAACCTAAAACTCGTAACTCCCTCTTTTATACTTATGGGGGGCGAATTTAACTAATTCCACCTTATCTATTGTTTCCCTTAATCTATTTTAACAAAAGCAAACCATCCTGGTTGGTCCGCCCATTCTCCTCTCACTAGAAATGTCTAGGGTTCAAACCCCCTTACTTCTTTTTACTGCACATTTTATATTTATTCCTTTTTGCCTTATTTGTCCATGGAAAAATTCTATAAAAATATCCATAAATTCGGAATAAATTCTAGGATATTTCTAAAATTAGTTTTGAGAATTTTCGGGCGTTGCAATCCCCCATACCTTATAAAAAGTTCGTCCTCGAACTTAAAACAATTCTGGGTATTTTTGCCTCATGCTGTCCTCTGATTCCCATGTTGCCTCTTCTACTCTGTGATTTTGCCATATGACTTTCACTAATGGTACCTCCTTGTTTCGCAATTTCTTAACTGCTCGGTCTATTATCTGAATAGGCCGACTATCATAACTGAGATCTTCGCGAACTTGTACCGTCTGTGGCTCTATCACCTGGGTGACATCTGGGATATGCTTCTTCAGCATGGAAACATGAAATACATTGTGGATAGCTGACATCTCCTGAGGTAGCTCCAGCTCATAAGCTACCTTGCCAACTCTTCTAGTGATGGGGTATGGTCCTACATATCTGGGACTTAGCTTGCCCTGCTTCCCAAAACGCATTACTCCCTTCATGGGAGCCACTTTGAGAAATACTGAATCCCCAACTTCAAACTCTAATGGTCTGCGCCGTGTATCAGCATAGCTCTTCTGGCGGCTCTGAGCTGTTTCTATTCTCTGGTGGATCTGCTGTATGGCTACGGTGGTATCATCTATAATATCTGTCTGTAGGCCTAACTCTTGCCTCTCACCACCCTCGTACCAGCAGATAGGAGATCTACACCTCCGCCCATATAAAGCCTCATAGGGTGCCATGCCGATAGTGGCCTGATAACTATTGTTGTAGGCGAACTCTGCTAAGCACAGGTATCTGCACCAACTGCCCTTGAAATCTAGAGCACAAGCTCTGAGCATATCTTCTAGTACTTGATTAACTCTCTCTGTCTGACCATCTGTCTGAGGATGGAAAGCTGTGCTAAACTTCAGTTTAGTGCCTAGTGCTGTCTGTACGCACTCCCAGAAGTGCGAAGTGAACCTACTGTTCCTATCTGAGATGATAGTCCTAGGGACCCCATGTAGTCTGACGATCTCCTTGAGGTATAACTGAGCTAGCTGTTCCATGGAATAGGAGATCCTAATAGCTAGGAAGTGGGCAGACTTAGTCAATCTGTCTACTATTACCCAGATTGTATCATATCCATTCGTTGTTCTGGGTAGTCCCACTATAAAATCCATGGAAATATCTTCCCATTTCCATTCTGGAATCTGGATAGGCTGCAGAACTCCTCCTGGTCTCTGATGTTCTGCCTTGACCCTTTGGCATGTCAGACAGGTACTGACATATCTGGCGATGTCTCTCTTCATCCCAGGCCACCAAAAACGTCCCCTGAGGTCTTGGTACATTTTGGTGGAACCAGGATGCATTGCATAAAGAGATCTATGTGCGTCCTCTAGGATCTTCCTTCGGAGCTCTTCTTGGTTCGGAACACATAAGCGGTCACCGTAGTACAGTGTCCCATTATCTGATAGGCGAAATTCTCCATTTTCGGCTCCTGCTATCCCCTGCTTGATTTTCTGAAGGTCAGGATCTTGATCCTGTGCTGTCTGGATGTCTTCAATCAGGGTTGACACTAATGTCAAAGTGGAGAGCTGCCCAACTAAAATATCCAGTCCGAACTCTGATAACTCTTTCCGAAGGGGCTGTGACATCATGGACAAAGCTAGTAGGGTGACACTAGATTTTCTGCTAAGTGCATCTGCCACCTTATTAGCTTTACCTGGATGGTAGAGGATGTCAATGTCATAATCCTTGACTAGCTCAAGCCACCTGCGTTGTCTCATGTTCAGATCCTTCCGAGTAAAGAAATACTTTAGACTCTGATGATCTGTGAAAATCCTACACTGAGCTCCGTATAAGTAATGCCTCCAAATCTTGAGAGCGAACACTACTGCAGCTAGCTCAAGGTCATGGGTAGGGTAATTCTTCTCATAATCCTTGAGTTGTCTAGAGGCATAGGCAATAACCTTGCCATTCTGCATCAGCACTGCTCCAAGTCCTAATTTAGACGCATCGCTATATATGTCAAAGCTGTCGGTGGTCTCTGGAAGAGTCAGGATGGGAGCACTAGTCAATCTTCTCTTTAATTCTGTAAAACTGTTCTCGCAGTCCTCTATCCACTGAAACTTTCTGCTCTTTCTGGTAAGCGCTGTCAGTGGGGAGGCTATTCTGGAGAAATTCTCTACGAACTTCCTGTAGTAACCGGCTAGACCCAAAAAAACTTCTGATCTCACTGGCATTCTTCGATCGGATCCAGTTACTTACTGCTTCTATTTTGCTGGGGTCTACCATCACCCCTTCCTTGGAGATGATGTGACCTAGAAAAGACACCTGATCGAGCCAGAATTCAGATTTTGAGAATTTTGCATACAGCTGGCTCTGCTGAAGAATCTGCAATACTATCCTGAGATGCTCAGCATGTTCTGCGTGTTCCTTCTGAGTCCTGGAATATATCAGAATATCATCGATGAAGACGATAACAAACTTATCTAAATATTCTCGGAACACTCTGTTCATGAGGTCCATGAAAGTCGCTGGAGCGTTCGTTACGACGAAAGGCATAACTACAAACTCATAGTGTCCGTATCTTGTTCTGAAAGCTGTCTTGGGGATGTCTCCTTCCTTAACTTTCACATGGTGATATCCCGATCTCAAGTCTATTTTTGAGAACACTGCTGCTCCCTTTAGCTGATCGAACAAGTCGTCAATTCTTGGCAAGAGATACTTGTTCTTGATGGTGACTTGATTCAAAGCTCTGTAATCTATACACAGGCGCATGGACCCGTCTTTCTTCTTCACGAACCACACTGGAGCTCCCCATGGTGAATGACTAGGGCGGATGAAGCCCTTGTCGAGTAACTCCTGTAGTTGCTCCTGAAGTTTTTTCAATTCTGCTGGAGCCATACGGTATGGTGCTTTTGAAATGGGATTGGTGTTGGTGGTTTGCACTAACGGTCAAACTCGGGTTTTGATGTATGACAAAGTGGTTAAAGTTAGGGTTGTTGGTTTTTAACCTCTTTACTAAGTGTGCAGGGTTGAAAGACTTAGGACCAGACACCAGGCTGAAGTCCAGGATGGTTGAGTCCTGGCGGGAAGTTAAGTTGGGTCCGCGGGACCTGACAACTGGCTGAAGACCAAGTTGGTTGAGACTTGGCAGGAAGACCAGAGTGGTTGAGCCTTGGCAGGAAGTCCTGGTGGGTCAAGAAGTCAAGTAAAGCTGCACAAAGGGTAAGTGAGGTAAGTCACTGGAGGAGCGAACCAGTGAGGACGAGTCCATTTATGGGACTTTAGGCGCGGTCCAATTTAGACCCATTTGGGTGATCTAAGTTGAGGCCTGGTTAGATCCTGGTCTAGGAGACAGAGTCTAATTAACTATGAATATATTTTACTCCAATATATTTGATAACATTATCTTACAGGGTTTGTTTGATATATGGACTAAGCTACAAAACACTTCTTGTGTAAATTAAGTCCTATCCATTTTGTTTAATTACTTAGTTACATCTTATTTCATTGTTTATTAATTCATGCTTTGTTTGGTGAAGCATGAGGATAGAAACAAATCTCCTTTGAATTAATTTTTAATTTGCTAAAACTTGTTCACTTCTTGTTAAATTAATTCCTATCCATTTTGTTACATCTTATTTAATTGTTTATTAATTCATATTTTTCGGTGAAGCATGAGGATAGAAACAAAGTCTCCTTTGAATTAATTTTTAATTGCTAAATATTGGATAAGAAGCACACGTGAATAGGATCTGGATAAGAACCAAAAAGCTCGAGAGCCCCTCCATAAAAAGCCTGGCTGTAGAGCATGAAGGGATATCGAAATATTTTTCTGAAAAAAAGTCTTTTCAAGTGCTCTCTCTTCCAAACTCTCCTGCTGCGGTCCAAGCTACGACGTGTTCACGTTTGATCGCTGTCGGAACTTCAACCCCAACATCTGAGCCCATCTAGGAGATCTTCTAAGTTGTTGGGTAACGCAATTTTTATTTCTTGCATTTAATTACTTGAAAGTGTGGGGTTGTCACACTTTCAATTCTTTTGTACTCGCCTACTCTATCGGGGTTTACCGGTAGAGAGTTTTAGTGGATTGCCCAACGGAAAGGTCCGAGGGACCTGGGCCTTCGAGTAGGAGTCGCCGAAGGCTCCGAATTAAGTAAAACTACCTGTGTCGTTTGTATTGGTTTTTCGTTCGTGTTTTATTTTTTCCGCTATGCACGCTTTTTAAAGCGCTCTAATTTTTTAAAAAGTCACGTGATTCACCCCCCTCTCACGTGCATCGATCCTACAAGTGGTATCAGAGCAAAGTTCGCTCTGTATCGGTGCAACCACCATAAGAGCCGGGGGAAATCCAGTTCTTTTTTCGATTTTTGGTTTTTCGCTACACATGATCTAAATTAGGTATTGTTGCCTTGATTTGGATTAATTTTTTTCGTTCGTTTGATTTTACTCGAATTTGGTGCAACACCATTTCGAGTCGCTCTTTCTCTTTCTTCTCCTTTTCCTACCACACTACTAATCCAAGACCTAGTCTTGGGACAAGCTTTTGTGTGGTCTATTTCAGATGGCTCAAGGTGAAGGGTTTAGCACTGCCCGTCCTCCACTCTTCAATGGGGAAGACTTCCCTTACTGGAAACGAAGAATGGAGGTGTACCTAAAGACAGACATGGATCAATGGTTCGCGGTGCAATCTGGCTACGAACCACCAATGGACGAGGGAAACAATGCACCACTGAAGCCTGACAGATGGAACCTTGATATGAAGAGAAAGGCCCAGACTGAGTACAAGGCGCAGAACACCCTCCAGTGCGGACTAACAAAAGAGGAATTGAACCGTATCGGCCCAACTGAATCTGCCAAAGAGCTCTGGGACAAACTGATTGAACTACATGAAGGCACCTCTGATGCAAAGGTAACAAAAAGGGATTTACTTTTAAATAAGTTATTTAACATAAAAATGCAGGAAGGAGAATCTGCAAGCCAACTTCACGCCCGGATCAAGGACATACTAAATGGACTCCACCTAATCGGGCATAAACAAGAAAACAGAGACATCATAAGGTATGCTTTAAATGCGTTCCCTAGAAATTCACTATGGGCATCTATTATAGATGCTTATAAAATTTCTAGGAACCTTTCTAAAATTAATTTAGATGAATTGTTTTGTGAAGTAGAACTGCACGAACAGACTAACGCCAAGGCCGAGAAAGGGTTTGCCTTATTTGCAGGTTCCTCAAAAGAAGGCAAGTCAAAGAAGAAAATTCAAGAATCAGAAGAAGAGTCAGACTCAGACTCAGATGATGAGGAACAAATGGTCAACCTAGTAAGAAAGGTCTTCGCCAAAAAGAAAAGCCAGTTCTCAAGAAAGGACCTCCAGAGGATAATGAAGCCCACCAGCAGTGAAGACAAAAGTAAAATAACCTGCTTCGGCTGCAACAGAAAAGGACACTTCAAACACGAATGCCCCTACAAAAAGGAGAATCAACCCAAGAAGAATAAGAAGAAGAAGGCTCTTCAAGCCACTTGGGACGACAGCACAGACAACTCCGACGATGAACCACCAAGGAACTCAAACTATCTCGCACTAATGGCAACCGGACCCGGGTCAGACTCAGAGCACGACGAAGATTCCGAATACGAGTCGAGTCAAGAGATCAGACTCTTTTCGGACGACTCGACTAAGGTATATTTAGATTCAGTTAATCAAAAATTTTTTAAGATTATCTCTGCTTTAAATAAAAAATTGCTTGCATCTGAATCTAGAAATGACCAGCTCCTTAAGGAAAATCAAGACCTTAAGGAGCAATTAATTAATACCAGAACATTAACTGAACAAACTCAAAATCAAAAATTAATTGAGCTTGAAACTGAAAACTCAACCCTAAAGGGCGAAGTCCTAAAACTTAAGGATCTACTAGCAACTTTCACAACCCGATCCAAGAACCTTGACCTTATTCTTGGATCACAAAAGGGCATGTACAACAAATCTGGGATAGGATACAAATCAAGATCGACCCAAAGATCCTTTATCTCCTTTATCCACCCCCGCAAAAATCAACGAAAAGCGTGGGTTCCGAAAGCTTATCTAACAAAGCAAGTAGGTCAGAATCAATTTTATGTCCCAAAAAGGGACATCCATTACATTGACCCTAGACAACCAGTCTACAATTTATGGGGAGGCTCCAAACTAGTTGGCACCTCAAAATCAGCCTTTGCCCAGGTGGGCACTTAGGACTAGTTTCAAAGTTAATTTGACTCTTGTACTATTTAGTACCAGGGTTTTCAATGAGTAAGTTAAAAGTCCAACTTCTTTAAGCGGCTTTGCCTAGAAAATGGTTGTTTCTCCAATAAGGCTTCGGCCAAAGAAGGCCACTGTGCCTCGCCATGGCCTGGAAGCCAATTATTGAAGTGTACTTTTAAATTACTACTTGTTAAACTTGGATCTAACACAAGGTCAAGTTAACTTTTCTAAACAAACTCAAAATCATCTCACAAAATCATAGGACTCCCTTGATTGATGACTTAGACCGAGTGAGATGAATAAGGATAACCAAATTCAAATTATTGATTGATAACTCAACTTTCAAAAATTAAAATTCAAAAAATAAAATTCAAATTCAAAAATTAAAATTCAAATTCAAAAAAAAAAAAAAATTCAAATTCAAAAATTAAAATTCAAATTCAAATTCAAAAAATAAAATTCAAATTCAAAAATTAAAATTAAAATTCAAATTCAAAAAATAAAATTCAAATTAAAAAATTAAAATTAAAATTCAAATTCAAAAAATAAAATTCAAATTCAAAAATTAAAATTCAAATTCAAATTTAAAAAATAAAATTCAAATTCAAATAAAATTTAAATTCAAAAATAAAAATCAAATTCAAAATCAAAATTAACATAACTCAAATTTAAAATTCAAACTCAAGTTTTTAAATCTTCTTAAATTTTTTTTTAAAATTCAAAAACTTAACCTAAGGTCTAAACCTTGTACTTAACTGTAGGAAAACAAATGGATCATTGACAGTGGATGCTCCAGACACATGACTGGGGATCCCACCAAATTTACAGAACTCAAGTACAAAAGACTAGGGACCGTTGCTTTTGGAAACAACGGTAAACTTAAGGTAATTGGCCTAGGCAATATTGAACTTGAGTCAGATTTCATAATAACAAATGTATTATTGTTGAAAATTTCAACTTCAATTTACTAAGCATTAGCCAATTGTGTGACACTGGTTATAAGGTTAGATGTCTGATCAAACACAATGACAACCCAAACATCACACTTAGAGGACTTAGGCACAATAACATTTATGAAATTAAGTTAACCTGTCCCTTAGAAAACTGCCTCTTAACCCATAAGGATGAGACTTGGCTCTGGCATAGGAGACTTTCACACACTCACTTCAGAAAACTACCTAAACTAAATGGTTTAGTTAGAGGCCTACCAAAGTTATCTAACCTTGAGTCAACCTTATGTAATGCTTGTCAACAAGGAAAACAAACTAGGTCAACCCACAAACCAACTAATCAAACTCAAACCAAGTCAATTCTGGAATTAATTCACCTAGACCTATTTGACTCACATGGGGTTAAATCAATTAATGGGAACCTATACTGCCTAGTAATTATAGATGACTATTCAAGATTTACCTGGGTAAAATTCTTAAAAAATAAAGATGAAACTTTTGATACACTCACTCAATTTTGTAAATTAACAGAAAGATTAGGAATTTGGTACCCTAGAACATCCTAGTTTGAGCTTATTGGATATTCTGACTCAGACTATGCTGGCTGTAAATTAGACAGAAAAAGTACCAGTGGTGGATGCCAACTTCTAGGACCCTCACTAGTTAGTTGGTTTAGTAGAAAATAACACTGTGTTGCCCTATCCACCACTGAAGCTGAGTACATAGCTATGGGTGAGTGTGTAGCCCAACTACTCTGGATGATGCATACCCTAAAGGACCTTCACTTAGATTTTAAACAAGTCAAAATTTTTATAGATAACCTAAGTTCAATCAATTTAACCAAAAACCCAATCCACCACTCTAGGACCAAACATATAGAAATCAAACACCATTTTGTCAGAGATCATGTAAATAAAGGAGAAATTGAACTTAACCATGTTGAATCTAAGTCTAACCTAGCTGATATATTTACCAAACCACTTCCTGAATCTGAATTTAGCAACTTAAAAAGGTTAATAGGAATGTGTGTTATAGATTAGGACTGACCTGATAAGCTTAAGTTGACTTTTGGTTTAACTAATTAAGCTTGTGAGTTTAAAAACATGGATTTTTCAAACTTGTTTTTCAAAAGTTTATTGTCGTTCAAAATTTAACTTAAACACGGACTTTTCAAACTTGTTTTTCAAGAACTTTATTGTCTTTCAAAATTTGATTTTCAAAACTGGCAGACTTAGCCTAAGCTTGACCCCAAGAATTGCATGAACCTATAGATTTAGGTAGCCGCATCTCACAAAACACATTAAGATTAACTTGTTTGTGTTTGCAAAAACATAGAACGGTTGTGAGATGCATAGGATACTGCCTGGACTTCCGAATGCTTAAGTCAGTGCATCACAGTAAGTCTGGGCGTAAAATACCAACATTACAGTGATCAAGTCAAGTAGTCTTGCACTAAAATCTGAGCTAGACATTATTACTTGACTTGACTAACCCAGTGAACACTACTATCATCTAGATAGTTAGTCAGTAACTAGGGTTAGACACATGAAAAGGGACCACAATCATTACTTGGTCCAGGGGGAGCAGAGGTCAAAATACTTTTTCAAAATGTCATTTTTGACAAAACACATTTGAAAATTTTGATAAAAGTTGATAAAGATTGAGAGGGAGTTCCAGCTAATCCCTAAAAATATTTTTTTTTTGATTAAGAGTGATATTATATTTTCTGAAAAAAAAATCTTTTTTGAAAGAATTTTTTTTTTTAAAGCTAAGTTAATAGATTTAAGACTAGTTTTTTTTCTAACACTTAGCCTATATTTCTACTCCCTTAAACTTGTTATGCTTATATCTTTTTTGATGAATGACAAAGGGGGAGAGTAGGGTAAAAGGGTTAGAAAATTGCAAACAGCATGCTTATTTCACATTTATTTACCACTGCTTTCTTGTGTGCTGCAACTTTCATACCTATGCTTGTGTTATATTGTTTGCATGTTTATGCAAGTTCATATCTGCTATTTTTTTCTAACTTTAACCTGAGTTGTCAATACATCAAAAAGGGGGAGATTGTTGGTGGTTTGCACTAACGGTCAAACTCGGATTTTGATGTATGACAAAGTGGTTAAAGTTAGGGTTGTTGGTTTTAACCTCTTTACTAAGTGTGCAGAGTTGAAAGACTTAGGACCAGACACCAGGCTGAAGTCCAGGATGGTTGAGTCCTGGCGGGAAGTCCAGTTGGGTCCGCGGGACCTGACAACTGGCTGAAGACCAAGTTGGTTGAGACTTGGCAGGAAGACCAGAGTGGTTGAGCCTTGGCAGGAAGTCCTGGTGGGTCAAGAAGACAAGTAAAGCTGCACAAAGGGTAAGTGAGGTAAGTCACTGGAGGAGCGAACCAGTGAGGACGAGTCCATTTATGGGACTTTAGCGCGGTCCAATTTAGATCCATTTGGGTGATCTAAGTTGAGGCCTAGTTAGATCCTGGTCTAGGAGACAGGGTCTAATTAACTATGAATATATTTTACTCCAATATATTTGATAACATTATCTTATAGGGTTTGTTTGATATATGGACTAAGCTACAAAACACTTGTGTAAATTAAGTCCTATCCATTTTGTTTAATTACTTAGTTACATCTTATTTAATTGTTCATTAATTCATGCTTTGTTCGGTGAAGCATGAGGATAGAAACAAATCTCCTTTGAATTAATTTTTAATTTGCTAAAACTTGTTCACTTCTTGTTAAATTAATTCCTATCCATTTTGTTACATCTTATTTAATTGTTTATTAATTCATATTTTTCGGTGAAGCATGAGGATAGAAACAAAGTCTCCTTTGAATTAATTTTTAATTGCTAAATATTGGATAAGGAGCACACGTGAATAGGATCTGGATAAGAACCAAAAAGCTCGAGAGCCCCTCCATAAAAAGCCTGGCTGTAGAGCTTGAAGGGATATCGAAATATTTTTCTGAAAAAAAGGCTTTTCAAGTGCTCTCTCTTCCAAACTCTCCTGCTGCGGTCCAAGCTACGACGTGTTCACGTTTGATCGCTGCCGGAACTTCAACCCCAACATCTGAGCCCATCTAGGAGATCTTCTAAGTTGTTGGGTAACGCAATTTTTATTTCTTGCATTTAATTACTTGAAAGTGTGGGGTTGTCACACTTTCAATTCTTTTGTACTCGCCTACTCTATCGGGGTTTACCGGTAGAGAATTTTAGTGGATTGCCCAACGGAAAGGTCCGAGGGACCTGGGCCTTCGAGTAGGAGTCGCCGAAGGCTCCGAACGAAGTAAAACTACCTGTGTCGTTTGTATTGATTTTTCGTTCGTGTTTTATTTTTTCCGCTGTGCACGCTTTTTAAAGCGCTCTAATTTTTTAAAAAGTCACGTGATTCACCCCCCTCTCACGTGCATCGATCCTACAATTGGTACCTGGAATGAGATCTATCTCAAACTCTATCTCCCTGTCGGGCGCTAAGCCTGGTAACTCGTCAGGGAAGACTGCTGGGTAGTCACATACCACTGGAACCTCTTCTAGCTTTTGGTCTTTCTCTTGTTCGGTATTGACTACATGTGCTAGAAATCCGGTACATCCTGAATCCAGCAATTTCTGTGCTTTTAGAGCTGAGAGAAATTTATTGGCCTTTCTCTTGGGTTCTCCGATGTATTCAAACTGCACTCCTTCTTCAGGTTGAATATGACTTTCCTTTTACGACATTTTATGGAGGCACCGTACTTGATTAGGAAGTCCATTCCAAAATGACATCATAATCAGTCATATCTAGCACTATCAGATCACCATAAAGCTCTCTGCCCGCTATACTGATTGGCACTGCACGGAGCCAGTGCGTGGATGCCATAATCTCTCCTGAAGGTAGGGTGGTTAAGAACTGGCCACTGAGTACATCTGGAGGTATAGTTAACTTCTCTGCGAACGCCCTGGGGTTTCTGAGTTCCTGAACTGCCTTGGCCTTTACTTTCTATCATGACTGATTTCTGCTGTTGCAGGCTGTTCAGGTAGTGCTCGGTGATCATAGCACTGCTAACTAGTTCTTCTGAGGTTTGCGGCCTATGGACGCCGCTGGCCACATTCAATGCTATTTCTGGCCTTAGTATCTTGAGCATTAGCCTGACTCGCTCTCGTTTAGTGCTGACCAGTTCAGGGCACAAGCGAGCCAGTCTGTTGAATCTCTTCACGGCTTCCTCTACTGATAGGTTACCTTGATGAAATTCAGTGAATTCATCATAATGCCGGTTAGTAACCCGCATATGAAAGAATTCTTCGAAGAACTCAGCTTCGAAGTTGGCCCACGTCATCTGATTTATGTCTCGCTTGGCCTTCACCCTTTCCCACCACATTCTAGCATCTCCTACTAGGCAGAAGGAGACACACTTGACTTTCTCATGTTCTGGCCAGTCTAGAAGCTCCATGGTACTCTCCAGAGTTTTGAACCAGGCTTGTGCATCCCATGGTTCACTAATGCCTGAAAAGTTCTCTGGTTTGAGTTTCTGCCACTGAACTAGATATGCTTCTCTTCTAACCCCTACTGCTGGGGCTTCTGGTGCTATTGGTGGGATTGGTGCTCTAGGTGGAACCTCTGTCACTATCGGGGTTTCCACATTTGGTCCTGGCGTAACAGTAGGTGTGGTCTACTTATTAGCTCCTAAAGTGGCTATCTCCTGCTGCTGCTCAGCTATCTGTCTCTGGAGCTGAGCCACTATCTGCTTAGAAAATGGCTACCATCACGAATTCTCTTGTCCTAAAACACCTCAACAAAATGGAATAGTAGAAAGGAAAAATAGAACACTACAAGAAGCAACCAGAACAATGCTAAATGAATACAATCTACCTAAATATTTTTGGGCTGAGGCTGTTAGTATAGCCTGTTATGTACAAAATAGAATAACTATAAATAAAAATCTAGAAAAAACAACTTTTGAAATCTATTATGAAAAACAACCTAATATTAAGTATTTTAAAGTATTTGGATGCAAAGTGTATATATTAAACACTAGAGAACACTTAGGAAAATTTACCTCTAAGGTTGAGGAAGGTATCTTTGTAGGTTATTCCCTTACCAGTAGAGCTTATAGAGTTTATAATAAAACTACCCTAAGAATTGAAGAAACTACAAATGTAAAATTTGATGAAAAGTCTAGCCCAAATAACCTTGATCAAACCACCTACCAACCAATTGATTTTGTTAGGGCTAGTACTGACCCAAATGAAAGCCAATTTGAGGACCGAGACCATGATCTGACTGAACCTGCACCTGAATCTGAACCTAACCAACCCAGAACTATTCGAGTTAGCTCAGCCCACCCAACTGATCAGATCATAGGCGATCCAGAGCTAAGGGTTCAGACCAGATCAGCCTTTAGGAACCTTAGTCAAATTGACTTGATTTCAAAAATTGAACCCAAGTCTATAGAAGAGTCCTTACTTGACCCTGATTGGATCATAGTCATGCAGGAAGAGTTAGCCCAATTTGAACGTAGTCAAGTCTGGGACTTAGTACCCTTACCTAAAGGCAAGAAATTTATTGAAACTAAATGGGTCTTTAGGAATAAACTTAACGAACAAGGAGAAACAGTCAGGAATAAGGCTAGGTTAGTAGCTAAGGGGTTTAACCAAGTAGAAGGACTTGATTATGATGAAACCTATGCCCCTGTAGCTAGACTTGAGTCCATTAGGATGCTTTTAAGTTATGCAGCCCATAAGGGATTCAAGTTGTATCAAATGGATGTTAGGTCAGCCTTCCTAAATGGCCTGATTAAGGAAGAAATCTATGTAGGCCAACCCCCAGGTTTTGAAAGCCTAGAATATCCTGACTATGTCTTTAAACTTAAGAAAGTCTTATATGGACTTAAGCAAGCCCCTAGGGCTTGGTATGAAAGATTGTCTAACTACTTAGTATCTAAAGGCTTTAACTAAGGCAAAATTGACCCAACACTATTTGTTAAAACTCTAAAAACTGATATTTTTATAGCTCAAGTATATGTAGATGATATAGTATTTGGCTCAACTAACTCAAATTTTTTACAAGATTTTATAACGGTAATGGAAAATGAATTTGAAATGAGTTTAGTAGGTCAATTAACTTTCTTTTTAGGGTTACAAATAAAACAGACTAGTGAGGGTACTTTTGTCTATCAACAAAAATACACTAAAGAATTACTTAGAAAATTTGGAATGGATAGTGCTAAAGAAATTAAGACACCTATGGCTACCAATCAAACTATAGATACTGACACAAATGGCAAACCTGTTGACCTTAAGTATTATAGAAGTGCTATAGGTAGCTTACTTTACCTAACTGCAAGTCGACCTGATATTCTCTTTGCAGTTAGTATGTGTGCTAGGTATCAAACATGTGCTAAAGAATCACATCTAACCCTAGTTAAAAGGATATTTAGGTATCTCAAAGGGACAGAAAGTTTAGGAATTTGGTACCCTAGAACAGCCCAGTTTGAACTTATTGGATTTTCTGACTCAGATTATGCTGGCTGTAAATTAGATAGAAAAAGTACCAGTGGTGGATGCCAACTTCTAGGACCCTCACTAGTTAGTTGGTTCAGTAGAAAACAACATTGTGTTGCCCTATCCACCACTGAAGCTGAATACATAGCAATGGGTGAATGTATAGCCCAATTACTCTGGATGATGCATACCTTAAAAGATTTTAACTTAGATTTTAAGAAAGTCAAAACTTTTATAGATAATCTAAGTTCAATTAATCTAACCAAAAACCTAATTCACCACTCTAGGACCAAACATATAGAAATTAAGCACCATTTTGTTAGAGATCATGTTAATAAAGGGGAAATAGAACTTAATCATGTTGAATCCAAATCTAACCTAGCTGACATATTCACTAAACCACTTCCTGAATCCGAATTTAGCAATTTAAGAAGGTTAATAGGAATATGTGTTGTAGACTAGGATTGACCTAATCACTTTTACTCAACTCACAAATTCTGTTTGACACATAGCTTGAGTTAGAGTTAATTTTTGTACTTGCATTTTTTGTACTCTCTAAAATGTGTATTTTTTAAACTTGATTTTCAAAATTGACTTTGATTTTCACACTTAATTTTTTAAAAAAATTAACTTTGATTTCAAACTTGACTTTCGAGACTGGTGGACTTAGCCTAAGTTTGACCGCTAGAGATGTATGTTCCTATAGATTTAGAGGCCGCATCTCACAAAGCACATTAGGTATAACATGTTTGTGTATGCTAAAACTTAGAACGGGGTGAGATGCATAGGGTATTGCCTGGACTTCAGAATGCTTAAACCTGTGCATCGTAGCAAGTCTGGGCGTTAAATACCAACTTCATATTGATCAAGTCAAGTAGTCTTTCTGTAAAGCTAAGCTAGACACTAGTACTTGACTTGACTAACCTAGTGAAAACTACTATCCTATAGATAGTTAGCTAGTAACTACGGTTATACATTCAAAATGGGCTAAACTTTCTTACTTGGTTCAGGGGGAGCTTGAGTTTATATTTTGTATTCTAACTCTCAAAAATGTTTAGTGAAAACTGTTTTAGAAAATATCTTCTTTAATTGAACAAGGATTTAAAAAAAAAATTATCTTGAAATTTCCTTTAACATTTATGCTCTCAGATTGTTTGTGTTAAATTGAGAATTTGACTTACCCCTCTGAATCAGTTCAGAAACTTAGTATGCTTGTTAAGCATTTTTTCTTCCCCAAATACTTAAAGTATTTTTTACTTGGCTGACATATTACTTGATTGCTTGTTTTATTTCTGATGCTTGCGCACTTATTATTTCTTTGTTTTGATGAATGCCAAAGGGGGAGGGTTTAAGGGTTGAGTTAGAAAATTAAAAATTTCTGAGCTTAGAGCATGTTGGTTTAAGGGTTGAGTTAGAAAATTAAAAATTTCTGATCTTAGAGCATGTCATTTGCATATTATTCTTGGACTCATTGCTTTATCTGGTATTTTCTAACTTTAACTCAGGTTGTCATTGTATCAAAAAGGGGGAGATTGTTGGTGCAATTTGCACTAATAGTTAAACCTGAGTTTTGATGAATGACAAATAGGTTAAAGTTAGACTTGCTTTTGGTTTTGACCTCTTTACTAAGTGTGCAGGGTTGAAAGACTTAGGACCTGACACCAGGCTGAAGTCCAGGGTGGTTGAGTCCTGGCGGGAAGTCCAGGGTGGTTGAGTCCTGGCGAGAAGTCCAGTTGGGTTCACGGGGCCTGACAACTGGCTGAAGCCCAAGTTGGTTGAAACTTGGCAAAAAGACCAGGGTGGTTGAGCCCTGGCAGGAAGACCTGGTGGGTTAAGAAGTTGAGTAGAGCTGCACGAGGTAAGTGAGGTAAGTCACTGGAGGAGCGAACCAGTGAGGACGGGTCCTATTTTAGGACTGTAGGCGCGGTCCAACTTAGGCCCATTTTGGTGACCTCGGTTGAGTCCTGGTTAGATCCTTATCCAGGTTTGGACGGGGTCTAATTAACTCTAAATGCATTAACTCTATTTTACAGAATTTATTTAATTAGATTCTAAATGCATTAACTCTATTTTACAAAATTTATTTAATTAGATTCTAAATGCATTAACTCTATTTTACAGAATTTATTTAATTAGATTCTAAATGCATTAACTCTATTTTACAAAATTTATTTAATTAGATTTTGTAGTTGAATTTTATAAAATTATTCCTTATCTAAAGCCTTGGTGGAGGATAAATTATCATTTAAATTATTCGTATTTCCTTCTTTTTAGAGAATAAAATTATTCCTACTAATGCTTAAAATTCTCACGTAAAGCTTAGCTGGAAGGATAAAATCTCCTTTTAAATTATTAATAAAATTGTAAGAGGATAAAACCTCTCGGTTAACTTTTCAATATTCTGTATTTATATTTTATTTAAATTATTTTCTTAATTGAAGCAAAGGATAGAAACATTATCTTTTTTTAATTATTTTATCTTGTTGATGGATAAAATTTGAGCTGAGAAGATCATGCATCGAGGCACTATAAATAGAATCAAGCAAGCCCTCTAACATATAAGAAAATTTGATTCTGGTTCAAGCTTTGGCGCTCTCTTGCTTCCACGCTCCTCTGCTGCGGTTTTGTGCTTTGACTCGACGCTGTCCGACCGCTGCTGGAAGATCGCTCCCAACACCCAAGCTGCTTCAGATAAATCTAAGTGTTGGGTAACGAATTTTTTTTTTGCACTTAAATTATTTAAGGGGGAAGTGTAGGGCTGTTACACTTCCGCCCAATCTTGTATTCGAATCACTCTATCGGTAGTTTGTCGGTAGAGGTTTTTAGTGGATTGCCCACAGGAAAGGTTCAAGGAACCTGGGCCTTCGAGTAGGAGTCGGTGAAGGCTCCGAACGAAGTAAAACTCCTCGTGTAATTTTTTTTATTATTTTTCGCTTTCGCATTTCGTTTTAATTTTTCCGTTGCGCACGTTATAAAAAGCATCGTACAATTTTCTATCGACTCTGATTTTATAACGAAGATTTTAAAAGTCACGTGATTCACCTCCCCTCTCACGTGCATCGGTCATACACTAATAAGCATAAAGCTTAGTAAGTACCATCTAACCTCACAAAACTATGAAAACTCAAATTATGCTTTTGTAAAACATGCTATGCACATACATGCTCATATCCATAAGTAATCATGCTAGGCTCATGCTAGAATACATATCATAGAATGTCATGGCATATAACTGAGACATGACACATACTGAACTAAAACTGAAAAGTAAGCTATAGCATGACATACATATCTGAACTGGAACTGAAACTAACTAACATAAAACTAATTATTAAATTCACCACATGCTAATATGAATTTCTGAAAACTAATACATATAGTAGGTGAAAGTAATAATCAACTGCTGTGGGCCCGGCAATGTACCAACTGAGCGCGCATCCCTAATAAACCCGAGGTAGCAAATCCCGAATCCATTAGGGTTCTACTAGGTTATCTAAACCTAGGGGCAACTAGGAGCCCATCCCATACTAGGTTATCTAAACCTAGAGGCAACTTGGAGCCTATCCCTGGACCGGAGTCCGGTACAATGCCACTGAAAAAAAAATAGTTCTTTTATACTTTTCTTTTTCTCTTCTGATTCTTGCTTTTACTAGGTTATCTAAACCTAGGGGCAACTAGGAGCCAATCCCACTGGACCTTGGTCCCAATCATAACTGAAGCAAGAATTTCTATTCTTTAATGCTTTCTATAGCATTAACTGACTAACAATTTAACAAACACCTTGCGACTTAACCCTTTCTTTTCTTTTAAAGTCGCTCCCTGGGCACTCGAACGTGCTCCTTAACCCGAAACTGAAGGGTAAGTGCACTCAAGCCCATCCAGGGATACCTTCAGACTCTAAAACCAATCCGAAGGGTTAATACAACATGCTTGTTCATAATCCACGATTTCTAATCGTAGGACATACATATAAAGAAATAAAACCTACGAAACGTCAACCGAAACTACTTATACTGCAGGTGATGGATACTTACATCCTGCGCTAGGTTTTCCTTACGAATAAAATCTGAAATTCCCGAGGGAACGTCGAATTTCGACGTTCTTCTTGCTCCTTGGCGTTCTCCTCACGTCTACGAGAATTCTCATAGAGAATAGGGTCTCTTGAGACCTTCCCTTGGCTTCTCCTTTGTCTTGGGCGGGAGAGAGGGCGAGAGGAGAGGTCGCGTGCGTGAGGGAGGGCGTCGGCATCACTGGGTTGGGAGAAAATTAACCTAAAACTCGTAACTCCCTCTTTTATACTTATGGGGGGCGAATTTAACTAATTCCACCTTATCTATTGTTTCCCTTAATCTATTTTAACAAAAGCAAACCATCTTGGTTGGTCTGCCTATTCTCCTCTCACTGGAAAGGTCTAGGGTTCAAACCCCCTTACTTCTTTTTACTGCACATTTTATATTTATTCCTTTTTGCCTTATTTGTCTATGGAAAAATTCTATAAAAATATCCATAAATTCGGAATAAATTCTAGGATATTTCTAAAATTAGTTTTGAGAATTTTCGAGCGTTACATAACCTGAGCTCTGATACCAAAATAAATTGTCACGCCCCAAGACCAATGGAGCCGCTGATCCAATATAAAATCGGACAACATCCCGACTGTCCGGTGGATAATTTACGCATACATACAACACACGCAGTTTATAATTTGGCCTCAGGCCTCATAACAAATATATAATATATGGAAAATGAAAATATCGCAATACTAAAATCCGTAATACTCACCTGAGCTGCCCCTAGGGCAGGCGCGCAGCAAAACCTCATCACAAAGTCCAACAAAGGACTCAAAATACAATACCGCATGAATAAAATCAAATACAAGTCCACGGTATCGTAATGAATACAAATTATAGACTAAGCTATAAAAACAAAACAAAACACAGCGGAAACACCCATCAAAGAGTCGTAGGGACCCGAGACCGGCAACTGGGCTCCTCCGGCGAGCTAACAACCTGAAAACAAAAACATTTGTGACGGGTGGTGAGTCCAAGTGGACTCCGAGGGTATATAGAAAGATATGCATGACTCAACAACATAGCTGAATAAGTTATAAAGAAACAACATGATACAGTCTCAACAGGAATATCAGAATATGCATAACTGAAAATACAACTGAATGTATGTACCAGAAATAAGTCTATCCTGATCATAAAAGGACTCGTACCACATGAGCAAGTGCAAGGTCATCAAACCACACATAAGCGTATCCTATACATGCATGTCAAACAAGTGCAGCAATCACAATTAAAATGCACAATGCATCATATGCACATGATGCAATGACATGGTCACCCCCTAACACTAGTTAATCCACCGAGACAGGCGATACTGTGTCGGTCGAGTGGGTAGAGCTGTGTCACTGTACGCACCCTGCTATCACTGCTCTTGAGTGACCGAGTGGACAAGATGCTGGCGGGGGACCACCCCCCTACCCCATGTATATGTGAGGGAGCGTCACTCTCATCTCCTCTGGTCTATGGAAAGAGAAGGGATCCCTGCCTACTACCACGCTCCGAAACCACTACCCATGAGCAGTCGAGCGGAGTAGTATAGAGAAAATACACACATCCAACAAGAGAGTGAGTGATCGTGTGTGCATATCATGTGCCGGAAGACGATAGACTCAACCACAAGAGAGTCGCTGATCGCCGGCATGCAACAGTGCAGGTATGGTGCATGACTCAAACACATGCAACCCCTATCAGGTCATCATACATAACTCAACCTAACATGCACAGGTCGATCACAGGTATAATAATCTAACTATCATGCATCTAGATGCACATGCAAGTAATAACAACAATCAACCAATGCAGATATCAAGTGACATGCCGCCATAACCCAATCACTCTATATCTAGACACACGTGCAAGTATGACTAGACACAATCAATGCAACCATACAGTGGTTTGCTATTCTATATCTACATACTCATGTCATACCAATGCTATACAAAATCAGATAACAAATAAATAACACTGTATAGAAGGAAAATTTTGATCATATCCAAGGTCAAGCATAAGTATCAAGCAAGATAACAAAACGGTAGCAGATAAAGGTCAATAAAAGCCTACTGCATAAATAACAACTAGCCATGCATAAAGATAAAGTGGATCTAAAGAAGACAAGCAAGAAGTACCCGCCTCAAAGTAGGAGTCCGTATATGAAGAGAAGCTCCTGTTTGATACTCCGCAACCCAAAAGTCCAAATCAATGCCCTGTATCAAAGGACATATTTAATAGCTATTACAAAATAGAATAGCAACAAGCCAGAAAATCCCTAAACCATATTAGGGTTTACCTAATCATTCTCTTTCCGTTTAATTACTTCTAATTAAATGGAAGATTCCTAATTACCCAACGTAATTAAGATCAGGTTCATTTTAGGCTCACTCCGAATTCAAAATCGTTAAATTTAGGTTATGAGATTTAAATCGCAAATTCAGCCTAACCTCAACTCTATCACAAGCTCCCAATAATAAGCTAACAACCTAATCTAAAACAAATCAAATTCAATTCAGAACATTACCCTTCCAAAACAGGACAAATTCGTCACCTTGGGGTTTAACTAATTCAAATCCAAAGAGAAATACTCCTACAAAATAGCAAAGAGATCAAAATTCGATCCAGGGTCAACATCTAAACACAACTCTCATCATATTCAAGCAATCACAAGATCTAAACATCAAGCTAATACGAAATCCCAATAGGATTACCATCAAGAACCAACATTCCAATAACATGATTAAAAGCTCGGACAACATAGTACCCTATTTGCAATTGAATGCATCTGTGAACAAGATCAGCATCCAAGTGAGGCAAACCATCATCCCCATTATAATCTATAATCCAAATGAATAAAACTTAGAACTCAAAACTAAACTCCAACAATTTAAAAATACCTCCAACATACGGTAGCAACTCCTACAATTTCGAAAAAACATATCCAAAAATAAAGTTAACCACATGATCACCATTCTATACAAACTATAGCCTCAATTACCTCAAAATTCGTTCACATGTTAAACATAACACTAAGAATTTATTAACTCTAATTCATACTCAAATTCTGATTAATCCCTCTAATCCAAACATCAAATGCATTCATAACCAAATCAGCTGATACAATCCAAAATACCACATGTACACATTGATTTAAATTCCAACGGGACAATCCAACTCAACCCTAAGATCCAAATTCAATCAAGAGCAAACATTATCAAGCTATCCTTACCTGGTCATATCACAACACCACAAATCCATGATCAAATCAATAAATACCAATTAGATTTCTACTTATCAAAGCATCACAAGAACAGAACACATGATTTCTATTTTGAAAATCACAAACCAAATCATCATCTCCACCCATCTGTTTTCTAGCAAAAGCATCAATAGAACCAAATAACTCCTACAACTTGAATTCACAGCAAAACTAGCCATCCACATAAATCCAAATCTTACCCCAACAAAGAAGACTCACGACAGGGCAGGAAACTTATAGAGAAATTAAATCATCCAAAATCGACCAAATAGCTCAAATCCTACCTTGATTGGTGTCGTCGTCGTTCCTCTACCCTAGATCTGGCGAGCACAACCTTAGGTGAAGTACCTCATCTCCGATGGTCTCCCAAATCCTAGATCGAAGCAAGATAGAGGCACCCCTCAAGGGTTTAAGCTGCCGAGAGAAGATCACGGCCGATTGAGGTGGCCACTATCCTCGCCCTCAGCCCCTGCTCGATGTCGGCTCACTCATCTAATGGAATAAGACGCCAGGGACGCTCTCTGTGGTGATCAGGAGAGGATTACCACAGATGCCCTTGGTGGCGACTTCCGAGCGACGCACCCGAACGGCGAGGAGAGTGCGTGAGGGAGATCGAAGAAGAAGAAATCCTGGGAGAGGGGGTCGGGTCTTCTAGGTTCGGCGAAGAAGAAAAGAAGAATGGTTTAAGTGATGTGAAATTTGCGATTTGACCCTCTTCTTTTACCTATTTAGATCCACACCCTTATGTTTAGACTTAATCACATTGAAGCCCTCAACCTAAGTTTCAAGGCAATTTAACCTGTAATTTCAATGTGGGGCTCGAAACCCTAAAATTTTCTTGGCAAAATTTCCAAAAAATTTATGGATCACGCCAAAAGTGTCGGATTTAACATTCTTACTGTCGTTATAGCTTGCTATGCATATCTATTTTGGCATCCGCTGGGTTTATTTGGACACACCACTGTTCACCATGTCTTGTTTTCAGGTTGATTGGTCGTCAGGGGAGCCCAGTTGTCATCCCAGGTCCATACGACTCCAGTGATGGGTGCTTCCACGTAGTTCTATTTCTTTTACATTTTATTATTTGGTTTGTATTCGTTTTATGTCGTGGAACTTGTATCGTGATCCATGTGTCTTGGTATTGTATTTTTGAGTCCTCTGTTAGACTTATTTTGTGTTTTGTTGTGTGTCTGCCCCAAGGGCAGCTCAAGTGAGTTTTTACAATTTTAGTATTGTGGTGCTCTTATTTCTTTATGTTATATATATGTTTTGAGGCGTGAGGGTAGCTCTTATTTTGTGTAAATTTTTCATCAAAAAAGAGAGATGTTGTCCGATTTTATATTGGATCAGCGACCCTGTTGGTCTTGGGGTCTGACACATTGCAAACTCGGATATTTTCCAAAAAAAAATATATATTAAATAGCGTAGAAGGCCCTATAGAATTCGGACCGGGATGAAATGAGTTCCTATGGATCCTTATCGACGTCCCGACCGCATTAGCTACCTCAAACGCAATTTTTATGATTAAATTATTTTTTATATTTAAAAAGAAAGGGAGGTCAAAGAGTTGAAAAAATTTGGATTGTTTGAAAATATAATGTTGTTTCATATTACGAAATTTAACGGTCATGGAATATCGGTCAAAAATCACATTCGAGGTCGTCAACGTGTTCATGAGATCGATACGACCCCATATGAATATTTTCGTCGAAATCCAAAGTTTGTAGGGCCATCTATAAATTATTGAGAGCCCTTGGTTTAAAAAAAATTGGGGGTTTTAACGAATTTATTTCGTTGCAAAGACTTGCAATGAATTAAATTCGTTGCAAATTCGGATTTTTCTAAAAAAAATAAAAATATATATATTAAATAGCGTAGAAGGCTCTACAAAGGTCGGATCAGAACGAAACGAGTTCCTATGGATCCGTATCGATGTCCCGACCATACTAGCTGTCTCAAATGTGATTTTTAGGAACAAATTATTTTTCATTTTTAAAAGGAAAGGGAGGTCAAAGAGTTGGAAAAATTTGGATTGCTTGAAAGTATAATGCCATTTCATATTATAACGATCATGGAATATCAGTCAAAAATCGTATTCGATGCCAAAAACGTGTTCATGAGATCGATATGACCCCATAGGAACTTATTTAATGAAAATCCGAGGTTCGTAGGGTTATCTATGAATTTTTTTAGAGCCCCTATTTTTTTTAAAAAAAATATGAGTTTGCAACGAATTTGACAACGAATAAGAATTCGTTGCAAATTCAGATTTTTTTCTAAAAAAATAAAAAAAACATATTAAATAGCATAAAAGGCCCCCTACAAAGGTCGGATCGGGATGAAATGAGTTCCTATGGATCCGTATCGACGTCCCGACCGTACTAGCTGCATCAAACTTGATTATTAAGGATAAAGTATTTTTCATATTTAAAAGGAAAGGGAGGTCAAAGAGTTAGAAAAATTTGGATTGTTTGAAAGTATTATGTCGTTTCATATTACGAAATTTAACGGTCACATAATATCAGTCAAAAATCGCATTCAAGGCAATCAACATGTTCATGAGATTGATACGACTCCATAGGAACTTATTTTGTCGAAATTCGAGGTCCGTAAGGCCATATACGAATTTTTGCGAGCCCCTATTTTTTTTTAAATAAAAGGGTTTGCAATGAATATTTTTCTTTGCAAAGGATTGCAACGAATTAAATTAGTTGCCAATTTGCAATGAATAGACATTCATTGCAAATTCATTTATTTTCCAAAAAATAAAAATAAAAAACATATTAAATAGCGTAGAAGGCCCTACAGAGGTCGGATCGGGAAGAAACAAGTTTCTATGGATCCGTATCGACTTCTCAACCGCTCTAGCTGCCTCAAACTTGATTTTTAAGAATAAATTATTTTTCATATTTAAAAGGAATGGGAGGTCAAAGAGTTAGCAAAATTTGGACTATTTGAAAGAATAATGTCATTTCATATTATGAAATTTAACGGTCACGAAATATCGGTTAAAAATTGCATTCGAGACCATCAACGTGTTCATGAGATCGATGTGACCCCGTAGGTACTTGTTTTGTCGAAATTCGAGTTTCGTAGGGCCATCTACAAATTTTTGAGAGCCCCTATTTTTTTTAAAATAGGGGTTTGCAACGAATGTTTTTCATTGCAATGGTTTGTAATGAATTAAATTCGTTCCCAATTTGCAATGAATAGGAAATCATTGCAAATTCAAATTTTCTCCAAAAAAAATCATATTAAATAGCGTAGAAGGCTCTACAGAGGTCGAATCGGGACGAAATAAGTTCCTATGGATCCAAATCAATGTCCCAACTGCACTAGCTACCTCAAACATGATTTTTAAGAATAAATTATTTTTTATATTTAAATGGAAAGGGAGGTCAAAGAGTTGGAAAAAATCGGATTGTTTGAAAGTATAATGTCGTTTCATATTATGAAATATATCAGTCACGGAATATCGGTCAAAAATTGCATTTGAGGTAGTTAACGTGCTCTTGAGATCAATATGACCCCATAGGAACTTGTTTCATTGAAAACTGAGATCCATAGGACCGTCGACGAATTTTTGAGAGCCCCCTATTTTTTTTTTAAAAAATAGGGGTTTGCAATGAATTTTTTTCGTTGCAAATGTTTGCAACGAATTAAATTCGTTGCCAATTTGCAATGAATAGGAATTCATTGCAAATTCACATTTTTCAAAAAAAAATATAAAAAAACATATTAAATAGTGTAGAAGGCTCTACAGAGGTCGGATCAGGATGAAACGAGTTTCTATGGATTCGTATTAACGTCCCAACCGCATAGCTGCCTCAAATATGATTTTTAACAATAAATTATTTTACATATTTTAAAGGTAAGGGAGGTCAAAGTGTTTGAAAATTTTGGATTATTTGAAAATATAATGTCGTTTCATATTACGAAATTTAACGGTAATGGAATATCGATCAAAAATCATATTCGATGCTGTCAACGTGTTCATGAGATCAATACGATCCCATATGAATTTGTTGTTGGATATTATTATTATCCCTATTAGGTGGGTTTATTTGTAAGTTGCACATGTAAATACAATCTGAGCCCTTCAAGTGATCTAACTTATGTTTATTGAGTTTCGGATTATTGGATGCGGGTTCAATGTATAGAACCCTTTAGACTAATCTGTTATTATCTATCGGCTGATAACAGATTGGATTTCTATATAAAGGGGAGGTCCCCAAGGGTTTAGGGATTATCTTGACCTAATTTCTTGTTCCCCATTGACAAGAAACTTTACGGCGTCGTCAACCCTAAGCCCCTTGGAAGATTCTCCTTCTTTCCGTTGCATTTTCTTCCACAGGGATCAAGTCGAAGACGCCACGACAAAGACAATGGCTAATCAATCAGGTTCTTTATCTTTCGGTTTATGCCTTTTATATATGTTATGTCATGATTCGATGAAACAATAGATCCATGCTTATATACATTATGTTTTCTCTTCGAGTTCTTATTTGGTTTTCTAAAATTCATGCGGTTAGGAGAAAACACTATATTCTATCAATTGGTATCAGAGCCTTGGCTTTGTTTCATCGTTTTTATGGTAATAAAGTTTAAATTTTTTTTTGTCGATTTATTGTATGTATGCTAGACTAAGTTTTCCTAGCATAATACAATTTTAATCGTCGAAAATCATGTAAAAGAAAATTCTAGGATAGACTTGTTTTCTAAGTTTTTCATATTTTAAGTGAAAAAATACGAAAACGGCGGAAGAACCGTCATGTTTAACCTAATTTTTTTTGAAGACTAAATTGTGATGGTTTAATTGATTGGCTTGGTCAATCAATCAATTATCAAGTCTAAAATTATGAACAGAATAAATTTAATTTAATTGATTGTACAAATTTATTTTAATCGATTATTGTCTTAAATTTGTGATAAGATGAATTAGAAATTATATCGATTAAAATTATTTTTTTTATCAATGAAAATTTCTATCATGTGAAATATTTATTTTTCTTTCACGTCGAAAAGAAACTATTTTGTAGAAACAGTAAAGTGAATTTTATATATATAAAAGGCTAATGCATCAAATATTTTTTCTTGATGAAGAGATTAAATAATATTATTTAATATTATTTAATAATAGAACCATAAAGAAACTCTAATTTTTAAAGGAGGGTTCTATATATGATATAGTCGTATATATTAAGCTTTTAGATCGATTGAGATAATCAATTGGATCATACCATTTGATTACCATATAGTGTCAATCGATTAATGAGCTTAATTTTGAGTTGTCAAGACTAATAAAGAAATTATCCGTTCGATTAAATATCTAAAATTTTCTTGGGTCTATCTACACAATGTGCTACTAAATTGAACTATTATATCGGCCCAAAGGAAGGCACCTTAGGTCGGTTTAGTGTATTTTGTGTTGGTAGACGTATATCTATGCTAAGAGCAATCGGCTCAAAGGAATGTTGCTTTTATGCCAGATATATATTCAAGATAGTTTACAATTATTGAACATAATTTATTTTGTTCTGATCAAGCATAAAATATGTCGGCCCAAAGGAAGACACATTGCGTGGTAGATTAAAGTTGTTGTAAGCTATGGACCAAAATATAACTCATATAAAGTTTCATATTATGCACACAATGGGTCGGCCCAAAGGAAGGCACATTGTGTGGCCAATTAAAGGTTGAGTTATATCAGAGAGTACCGCTAACAAATTATATTTTAATCTACAATGCAATGTTGTATGTGGTATCTCATAAGGAGCCCATTTATATGCATTTAAAATTTTATTTATTTCCATAATTTTATTATATATATGTTCTTAGCTTTAGTTAAATCATGAGCTTAAATAAATTTTTTTCTTTTTTTTTAATTTCAGTGCAATCTATAACTGCCAACATTAATACCATCCTAACATTAACTGGTTCGAATTTTGCTGAATGAAAGGAATACGTGATCCTAGTCTTAGGCTGCATGGACTTGGACTATGCATTAAGGAATGATCGTCCCACACCTTTGACCAGTGCTAGCACTATAGAGCAAAGGGCTGAATATCAGTTGTGGGAGAAATCAAATCGCATGAGCTTAAGTATCATGAAGCTTTCAATACCGGCACAAATAAAGGGCTCAATAACAGAGAGTGAAGATGCTAGGAGGTTCCTTAACCAACTGGCAGACCGATTAACCTCAAATGAAAAGGTCGAGACTACCACACTTCTTACGAAGTTGGTAACCATGCGGTACAGTGCTAAAGCAAACATAAGGGAGTACATTATGGAGATATCCAATATAGCGATAAGTCTGAAAGCACTAAAACTCGATATGTCTGAGAGTATGTTAGTGCATTTCATCTTGATGTCTCTGCCTGCACGGTTCACTCCTTTTAAGATATTGTAAAATACTCAAAAGGAAAAGTGGACATTGAATGGTTGCTCAATGCGTGCAAGAGGAGGGGAGACTGAAGATTGAGACATCTGAAAGTGCTCACTTAGCATCTGGTTCTCAAAATGCGAGCAAGAAGCGAAAGAGGATCAATAACAAAGGTAAGGGAAAGCAAACTGCAGATTCAGGAGGCAATGACGATAAGGAGCAAAAGAAGCAGGATAAGGAATCCACATGTTACTTTTGCAAGATGAAAGGTCATATGAAGAAAGACTGCCTCAAGTATGCCAACTGACATGTAAAGAAGGGTAAACTTCTCAACCTTGTTAGTTCAGAAGTCAATTTAGCTATTGTACCCATTGACACTTGGTGGATATATACTGGTGCTACTACTTACATAAGTGTCACTATGCAGGGTTGTCTCAGGAGCCGACTTCCACTTGATGGTGAAAGATATATCTATACGGGGAATGGAAAAAAGGCTACAGTAGAGGCTATTGGTGTTTTTAGGCTTTATTTAGGAATTGATGTTTATTTGGATTTGGAGAATACATTCATTGTACCGTCTTTCAGACGAAACTTAATTTCAATTTCTTGTTTGGACAAATCAGGTTATTCTTGTTCATTTGGAAATGAAATGTTTAGTATTTTCTATAATTCAATTTTGATTGGCAATGGTTCCTTGGTTGATAAGCATTATAAATTAAACACCTTTACTCTTACGATTGACAATGTAATAATGCATAGTGTAGGTACGAAACGTAAGTTGACCAACGAGAATTCTTCTATGTTGTGGCATAGGCGTTTAGGACATATATCCAAACAACGCCTAGAAAGGTTAATGTAACATAGAATTCTTGATTCCCTTGACATGTCAGACTTTGATGTCTGCATAGAGTATGTTAAGGGGAAGACAACTAACAAAAGGAACAAAGGGGCTAGCCGTTGTAGTGACGTTTTGGAGCTAATACATATGGATATTTGTGGATCATTCTCTAAGGCATCTTAGAATGGACACACATATTTTATTAGCTTCATAGACGACTATTCTAGATTTGGCTATCTGTACCTTATTCATGAGAAGTTGTAATCTTTGAACAGTCACATGGAATTCTTGATTCCCTTGACATGCTAGACTTTGATGTCTGCATAGAGTGTGTTAAGGGGAAGATAACTAACAAAAGGAACAAAGGGGCTAGCCGTTGTAGTGATGTTTTAGAGCTAATACATACGGAATTTGTGGACCATTCCCTAAGGCATCTTGGAATGGACACATATATTTTATTAGCTTCATAGACGACTATTCTAGATTTGGCTATCTGTACCTTATTCATGAGAAGTCGCAATCTTTGGACATGTTCAAAATTTTCAAAGCCGAAGTTGAACTTCAACTAGGTAAGAAAATTAAAGCCGTCCGATCTGACCGTGGAGGAGAATATTACGGTCGATATGATGGATCAGGTGAACAACGTCCAGGACTTTTTGCAAATTACCTTGTTGAGTGTGGGATTGTGCCTCAGTATACCATGCCTGGTATACCCAGTCAGAATGGTGTAGCTGAGCGTCACAATCGGACCCTAAAAGGCATGGTGAGAAGTATGATGACTTTCACTTCTCTACCGGAGTCTTTGTGGGGTGAGGCACTCAAGACTGCAGTTTACCTTCTCAATAGAGTACCTAGTAAGACAGTAACTAAAACCCCATTCGAGATGTGGATGGGTAGAAAGCCTAGCATTAGGCATTTACACGTCTGGGGTTGTCCAGCTGTGGCTAGGCCTTACAAGCCTAATGAAAAGAAACTGGACTCAAGAACTGTTAGCTGCAATTTTGTAGGTTACTCTGAGAGATCAAAGGGATATAAATTTTATGATCCATCTAATAGATCCTTCTTCGAAACAGGAAACACCAAGTTTATTGAGGACAGTGGGAGCGATAAAATCAGGGAAGTATCTTTTGAGGAAAGCGTTGGCAATCCTCCTATGGTCACTACTAGTGCAATCAGTAGTGGTATGTGACCATACCACACATTATGGATATTGCACATCTAGTGAGCGTAGTGAACCAAGATATTCCCATGACATCTCTAATGCAATTGGAGGAGCCTACCACTGAAATTGAAGTATTGCCTCATATTGATGAGCAAGTATCTCAACCGCCTTAAACACAAGTGCTCTTAAGGCGATCCACAAGGGAACGGAGAAGCACGAATTCTCGAGATTATGTTTATCTCCAAGAGCATGAGTTTGATATAGGGTTGGAAAGTGATCCTACATTTTTCCAAGAAGTCAAACAATGCTCTAACCCTGAAAGGTAGATTAACGCCATGCAAGAAGAGTTAAAGTCTATGGCAGACAATGACGTTTGGGAACTTGTTGAATTGCCTAAAGGTTCGAAACCCGTTGGTTGTAAATGGATATTTAAAACCAAGCGAGATTCGAAGGGCAATATCGAAAGGTATAAGGCTCATCTTGTTGCCAAGGGATTCACTCAAAAGGAAGACATTGATTATAAGGAGACTTTCTCACCTATGTCGACGAAAGACTCTCTTTAGGGTAATCATGGCACTTATAGCTCATTTTGATTTGGAGCTACATCAAATGGATGTAAAGACTGTATTCCTCAATGGTGACATAGAGGAGTCTATATATATGATGCAACCGGAGAACTTTGAGTCCTCAAACACAAAGCACCTAGTATGTAGATTAAAGAAGTCCATTTATGGTTTAAAGCAGGCATCCCGTCAATGGTACCGGAAATTTGATCAGGTGGTTACCTCATTTGGATTTAAAGAGAACCTCGTTGATCAGTGCATATATGTCAAGTTCAGTGGGAGCAAATTTGTTATACTTGTTTTGTACGTGGATGATATATTGCTTGCGAGCAATAATAAGGGTCTACTGCATGAAACCAAGTCATTTTTATCAGGTAAATTTGAAATGAAAGATCTTGGTGAAGCATCTTTTGTTATAGGCATTCAGATCTGTCGTGATCGATCAAGAGGCATTCTTGGACTTTCACAACAAGCCTATATTGAGAAAGTGCTTATAAGGTATGGCATGTAGAACTGTACACCTGGTGACACACCTGTGTCAAGAGGTGACAAGTTTAGTTTGCAGCAGTGTCCACGACTTGAACTTGAAATAAAGGAGATGGAACAATTCTCATATGCATCAGCAGTGAGAAGTCTCATGTATGCACAAGTTTGCACTCAACCAGATATAACATTTGTAGTTGGGATGTTAGGCAGATATGTTAATGACCCAGGACCGTCGCACTAGAAAGCAATTAAAAGAGTGATGCGGTATTTGCAAAGAACTAAAAGGCACATGCTCACGTATCGAATGACAGATCATCTGGAGGTGATTGGTTATTTAGACTCCGATTTTGCTGGATTCTTAGATAGCAGGAGGTCCACTTCAGGCTATATCTTCATGCTTGCTGGAGGGGCTATATCTTGGAAGAGCGTCGAGCAGACGCTAGTAGCTACTTCTACTATGGAGGCAGAATTGGTAGCATACTATGAAGCATCCAATCACGGGATTTGGCTGTGGAACATTATCATAGCATTGCATATCGTTGATGGCATTGACAGGCCACTGAGGATCTACTGTGATAATAAAGCTGCAGAACCTTATTCCAAGAACAACCGCAGTTCGTCGAAGTCCAAGCACATTAACATTAAGTTTCTAGAGGTTAAAGAGAGAGTTCAGAGTCGCCAGATTATGGTAGAGCACATCTGCACAGATTCCATGTTGGCCGATCCACTCACCAATGGCTTGGTGCCTAAGGTGTTTCATGCGCATGTTGTGGATATAAGAGTTCTTCTTATGAAAGAAGAACTCATCTAGTGGGAGTCTATATTTATTTTATTGCTCTATGTTAATAAAGACAAATATTTTATTTTGATTATTGTACGTACTTCAGGTTCAAAACATTAATGGGGATTCATATGTTTGTTTGACACTCTGAATACGATATCATGATTTACTACTGCTGTTTAGCATTTGATGTTTGTAAATATGATACAGATTCCTTTTGAAATCATAAAGTTTGGATCATGATTTGCAGTTGCAGTTTAGCATAAGGTATTTGCAAATATGATCAGACTCTTTTAAGTCACTTTGGACCAGTTGAAAATTGACATGTACTGATCACATTTCATGTAATTTCTACTCTATACATCCGCATCTTGATCTATGTCATTAATGGCATTGGTATTGTGATTACTGTTGTGACTTGTTACGATCATATACAGTAGTTATGACCTCTTTAGTCCTATTCCAATGAATTTAATGGACTAGATTGTTTATAGGGGTATCTTGTACCCATAAAGTTTGATATCAACTAAAGTTTTGCTTGTATTTACCATACAACGCACATATAGTCCAAGTGGGAGATTGTTGGATATTATTATTATCCCTATTAGGTGGGTTTATTTGTAAGTTGCACATGTAAATACAATCTGAGCACTTAAAGTGATCTAACTTATGTTTATTGAATTTCGGATTATTGGATGTGGGTTCAATGTATAGAACCCTTTAGACCAATCTGTTATTATCTATGGGTTGATAACAGATTGGATTTCTATATAAAGGGGACGTCGCCAAGGGTTTAGGGATTATCTTGACCTAATTTCTTGTTCCCCATTGACAAGAAACTTTACGACACCGTCAACCCTAAGCCCCTTGGAAGATTCTCCTTCTTTTCGCTGCATTTTCTTCCACAGGGATCAAGCCGAAGACGCCATGACAAAGACAATGGCTAATCAATCAGATTCATTGTCTTTCGGTTTATGCCTTTTATTTATGTTATGTCATGATTCGATGAAACAATAGATCCATGCTTATATACATTATGTTTTCTCTTCGTGTTCTTATTTGGTTTTCTAGAATTCATGCGGTTAGGAGAAAACACTATGTTCTATCATTTGTTTCATCGAAATCCGAGGTTTGTAGGTCCATGTACGAATTTTTGAGAGCCTCTATTATTTTAAAAAAACACGGGTTTGCAACGATTTTTTTTTGTTGCAAAGGTTTGCAACAAACTAAATTCGTTGCCAATTTGCAATGAATAGGAATTCATTGCAAATTCAGATTTTTTCCAAAAAAAATTAAAAAAAACATATTAAATAGCGTAGAAGGCCCTACAGAGGTCGGATCGGGACGAAACAAGTTTCTATGGATCCGTATCGACGTCTCAACCGCTCTAGCTGCCTCAAACTTGATTTTTAAGAATAAATTATTTTTCATATTTAAAAGGAATGGGAGGTCAAAGAGTTAGCAAAATTTGGACTATTTGAAAGAATAATGTCATTTCATATTATGAAATTTAACGGTCACGAAATATCGGTTAAAAATTGCATTCGAGACCATCAACGTGTTCATGAGATTGATGTGACCCCATAGGTACTTGTTTTGTCGAAATTCGAGTTTCGTAGGGCCATCTACAAATTTTTGAGAGCCCCTATTTTTTTTAAAATAGGGGTTTGCAACGAATGTTTTTCGTTGCAATGGTTTGTAACGAATTAAATTCGTTCCCAATTTGCAATAAATAGGAATTCATTGCAAATTCAAATTTTCTCCAAAAAAATCATATTAAATAGCGTAGAAGGCTCTACAGAGGTCGAATCGGGACGAAATAAGTTCCTATGGATCCAAATCAATGTCCCGACTGCACTAGCTACCTCAAACATGATTTTTAAGAATAAATTATTTTTTATATTTAAATGGAAAGGGAGGTCAAAGAGTTGGAAAAAATTGGATTGTTTGAAAGTATAATGTCATTTCATATTATGAAATATATCAGTCATGGAATATCAGTCAAAAATTGCATTCGAGGTAGTCAACGTGCTCTTGAGATCAATATGACCTCATAGGAACTTGTTTCATTGAAAACTGAAATCCATAGGACCATCGACGAATTTTTGAGAGCCCCCTATTTTTTTTAAAAAAATAGGGGTTTGCAACGAATTTTTTTCTTTGCAAATGTTTGCAACGAATTAAATTCGTTGCCAATTTGCAACGAATAGGAATTCGTTGCAAATTCACATTTTTCAAAAAAAAATATAAAAAAACATATTAAATAGTGTAGAAGGCTCTACAGAGGTAGGATCAGGATGAAACGAGTTTCTATGGATTCGTATTAACGTCCCAACCGCATAGCTGCCTCAAATATGATTTTTAACAATAAATTATTTTACATATTTTAAAGGTAAGGGAGGTCAAAGTGTTTGAAAATTTTGGATTATTTGAAAATATAATGTCGTTTCATATTACGAAATTTAACGGTCATGGAATATCGATCAAAAATCATATTCGATGCTGTCAACGTGTTCATGAGATCAATACGATCCCATATGAATTTGTTGTTGGATATTATTATTATCCCTATTAGGTGGGTTTATTTGTAAGTTGCACATGTAAATACAATCTGAGCCCTTCAAGTGATCTAACTTATGTTTATTGAGTTTCGGATTATTGGATGCGGGTTCAATGTATAGAACCCTTTAGACTAATCTGTTATTATCTATCGGCTGATAACAGATTGGATTTCTATATAAAGGGGAGGTCCCCAAGGGTTTAGGGATTATCTTGACCTAATTTCTTGTTCCCCATTGACTAGAAACTTTACGACGCCGTCAACCCTAAGCCCCTTGGAAGATTCTCCTTCTTTCCGCTACATTTTCTTCCACAGGGATCAAGTTGAAGACGCCACGACAAAGACAATGGCTAATCAATTAGGTTCTTTATCTTTCGGTTTATGCCTTTTATTTACGTTATGTCATGATTCGATGAAACAATAGATCCATATATACATTATGTTTTCTATTCGAGTTCTTATTTGGTTTTCTAGAATTCATGCAGTTAGGAGAAAACACTATATTCTATCAATTGGTATCAGAGCCTTGGCTTTGTTTCATCGTTTTTATGGTAATAAAGTTTAAATTTTTTTTGTCGATTTATTGTATGTACGCTAGACTAAGTTTTCCTAGCATAATACAATTTTTATCGTCGAAAATCATGTAAAAGAAAATTCTAGGATAGACTTGTTTTCTAAGTTTTTCATATTTTATGTGAAAAAAATATGAAAACGGCGGAAGAACCGTCATGTTTAACCTAATTTTTTTTAAGATTAAATTGTGATGATTTATTCGATTGGCTTGGTCAATCAATCGATTATCAAGTCTAAAATTATGAACAGAATAAATTTAATTTAGTTGATTGTATAAATTTATTTTAATCGATTATCATCTTAAATTTCTGATAAGATGAATTAGGAATTATATCGATTAAAATTATTTTTTTTATCAATGAAAATTTCTTTCATGTGAAATATTTATTTTTCTTTCACGTCGAAAAAAAACTGTTTCGTAGAAACAGTAAAGTGAATTTTTTATATATAAAAGGCTAATGCATCAAATATTTTTTCTTGATGAAGAGATTGAATAATATTATTTAATATTATTTAATTATAGAACCATAAAGAAACTCTAATTTTTAAAGGAGGGTTCTATATATGATATAGTCGTATATATTAAGCTTTTAGATCGATTGAGATAATCAATTGGATCATACTATTTGATTACCATATAGCGTCAATCGATTAATGAGCTTAATTTTGAGTTGTCAAGACTAATAAAGAAATTATCCATTTGATTAAATATCTAGAATTTTCTTGGGTCTATCTACACAACGTGTAACTAAATTGAACTATTATGTCGGCCCAAAGGAAGGCACCTTAGGTCGGTTTAGTATATATTGTGTTGGTAGACGTATATCTATGCTAAGAGCAATCGGCTCAAAGGAAGGTTGCTTTTATGCCAGATATATGTTCAAGATAGTTTACAATTACTGAACATAATTTATTTTGTTCTGATCAAGCATAAAATATGTCAGCCCAAAGGAAGACACATTGCGTGGCAGATTAAAGTTGTTGTAAACTATGGACCAAAATATAACTCATATAAAGTTTCAAATTATGCACATAATGGGTCGGCCCAAAGAAAGACACATTGTCTGGCCAATTAAAGGTTGAGTTATATCAGAGAGTACTGCTAACAAATTATATTTTAATCTACACATTAAAATGCAATGTTGTATGTGGTATCTCATAAGGAGCCCATTTATATACATTTATAATTTTATTTATTTGCATAATTTTATTATATATATGTTCTTAGCTTTAGTTAAATCGTGAGCTTAAATAAATTTTTTCTTTTTTTTTAATTTCAGTGCAATCTGTAACTGCCAACATTAATACCATCCTAACATCAACTGGTTCGAATTTTGCTGAATGAAAAGAATATGTGATCGTAGTCTTAGGCTGCATGGACTTGGACTATGCATTAAGGAATGATCGTCCCACACCTTTGACCAGTGCTAGCACTATAGAGCAGAGGGCTGAATTTCAGCTGTGGGAGAAATCAAATCGCATGAGTTTATGTATCATGAAGTTTTCCATACCGGCAGAAATAAAGAGCTCAATAACAGAGAGTGAAGATGCTAGGAGGTTCCTTAACCAACTGGCAGACCGATTCACCTCAAATGAAAAGGTCGAGACTACCACACTTCTTACGAAGTTGGTAACCATGTGGTACAGTGCTAAAGGAAACATAAGGGAGTACATTATGGAGATATCCAATATAGCGACATGTCTTAAAGCACTAAAACTCGATATGTCTGAGAGTATGTTAGTGCATTTCGTCTTGATGTCTCTGCCTGCACGGTTCACTCCTTTTATGATATTGTATAATACTCAAAAGGAAAAGTGGGCATTGAATGGTTGCTCAATGCGTGCAAGAGGAGGGGAGACTGAAGATTGAGACATCTGAAAGTGCTCACTTAGCATCTGGTTCTCAAAATGCGAGCAAGAAGCGAAAGAGGATCAATAACAAAGGTAAGGGAATGCAAACTGCAGATTCTGGAGGCAATGACCATAAGGAGCAAAAGAAGCAGGATAAGGAATTCACTTGTTATTTTTGCAAGATGAAAGGTCATATGAAGAAAGACTGCCTCAAGTACGCCAACTGACATGTAAAGAAGGGTAAACTTCTCAACCTTGTTAGTTCAGAAGTCAATTAAGCTATTGTACCCATTGACACTTGGTGGATATATACTGGTGCTACTACTTACATAAGTGTCACTATGCAGGGTTGTCTCAGGAGCCGACTTCCACTTGATGGTGAAAGATACATCTATACGGGGAATGGAAAAAAGGCTACAGTAGAGGCTATTGGTGTTTTTAGGCTTTATTTAGGAATTGATGTTTATTTGGATTTGGAGAATACATTCATTGTACCGTCTTTCAGACGAAACTTAATTTCAATTTCTTGTTTGGACAAATCAGGTTATTCTTGTTCATTTGGAAATGAAATGTTTAGTATTTTCTATAATTCAATTTTGATTGGCAATGGTTACTTGGTTGATAAGCTTTATAAATTAAACACCTTTACTCCTACGATTGACAACGTAATAATGCATAGTGTAGGTACGAAACGTAAGTTGACCAATGAGAATTCTTCTATGTTGTGGCATATGCGTTTAGGACATATATCCAAACAACGCCTAGAAAGGTTAATGTAACATAGAATTCTTGATTCCCTTGACATGTCAGACTTTGATGTCTGCATAGAGTGTGTTAAGGGGAAGACAACTAACAAAAGGAACAAAGGGGCTAGCCATTGTAGTGACGTTTTGGAGCTAATACATATGGATATTTGTGGACCATTCCCTAAGGCATCTTGGAATGGACACACATATTTTATTAGCTTCATAGACGACTATTCTAGATTTGGCTATCTGTACCTTATTCATGAGAAGTCGTAATCTTTGAACAGTAACATGGATTTCTTGATTCCCTTGACATGCCAGACTTTGATGTCTGCATAGAGTGTGTTAAGGGGAAGATAACTAACAAAAGGAACAAAGGGGCTAGCCGTTGTAGTGACGTTTTGGAGCTAATACATACGGATATTTGTGGAACATTCCCTAAGGCATCTTGGAATGGACACACATATTTTATTAGCTTCATAGATGACTATTCTAGATTTGGCTATCTGTACCTTATTCATGAGAAGTCGCAATCTTTGGACATGTTCAAAATTTTGAAAGCCGAAGTTGAACTTCAACTAGGTATGAAAATTAAAGCCGTCCGATCTGACCGTGGAGGAGAATATTACGGTCGATATGATGGATCAGGTGAACAACGTCCAGGACCTTTTGCAAATTACCTTGCTGAGTGTGGGATTGTGCCTCAGTATACCATGCCTGGTATACCCAGTCAGAATGGTGTAGCTGAGCGTCACAATCGGACCCTAAAAGGCATGGTGAGAAGTATGATGACTTTCACTTCTCTACCGGAGTCTTTGTGGGGTGAGGCACTCAAGACCGCAGTTTACCTTCTCAATAGAGTACCTAGTAAGACAGTAACTAAAACCCCATTCGAGAAGTGTGTTGATGCAGTCTAGCCCTGATTGTTGTTTTGGTGTTGACATCGATTTTAGTTTAGGTGGATGATGATGAGTATGATTATGATTAAGTCCTGATCGGGGATCAGGCATGGTATGGGAAATCCTAGCTTGGAGGGCTAGGTGTTGGAAAATCCTGACCTGGAGGGTTAGGTGTTGAAAATCCTAGCTTGGAGGGCTAGGTGTGTGAAAAGTCCTAACTTGGAGGGTTAGGTGCAAATTCCCATCTTGGAGAATTAGGTGAAAAAGTCCTGGCTTGGAGGGTCAGGTCCTAGCTTGGAGGGCTAGGTTTGGAAAGTCCTAATCCGGAAGAGTTGGGCGAAAAGTCCTAGCTTGGAGGGCTTGGTGAAAAGTCCTGGCTTAGAGGGCTAGGTGAAAAGTCCTAACTTGGACGGTTAGGTGCAAATTCCCAACTTGGAGGGTTAGGTGAAAAATCCTTAGCTTGGAGGGCTAAGGTGGATGAAACCCTAGCTTGGAGGGCTAGGTTGGAGCCCCTGGATCGGTCTGGTGACCGATCAGGGAGTTGGCACGGTGCTCCTTCGTGGATCGGTCTGGTGACCGATCCAGCGATGGCTGATCGGTCTGGTGACCGATCAGCCAGACCGATCAGCGAGTATGCGTTTCACCCATTGCTTGGCTCCTGATCGGTCTGGTGACCGATCAGGGAGCAAACAGTGAGGTTGAGTTCCCATGCTGATCTGCTCCTTATCGGTCTGGTGATCGATCAGGATCACTGTGTAGATCTTTCTGGAGAACGATCCAGCGTCGCAGGTTTCTCTCTATGATCGATCAGGACGGAGCCTGATTGGTCTGGTCACGACCTGATCGGTCTGGTGACCAATCAGGAGGTTGCCTGATCGGTCCGGTGACCGATCAGGAGGTCTGGACTGCGAAGCTCAGAAATCGCCCGATAAAGGGGTGGATCGGTCGGGTGATCGATCCACAACTTGGGATCGGTCTGGTGATCGATCCAAGAGAGTCCCAAAGAAATCGCGATTTCTAATCGAGCGTTGGGGACCGATCAGGATGGAGCCTGATCGGTCTAGACCTAGCCTGATCGGTCTGGTGACCGATCAGGAGGCGCTCTGATCGGTCCGGTGACCGATCACTTTAATTCAAATTGCACTGTCAGACGCTCTGATCGCGCCTGACCATATCCGATTCTCTGCTGCTTACATCTGATCCTTGATTTACTGTGTGATATGCTGCTCTAACACTCTGATTAAGCTGCAGGTGACAGGGGAGGATTCAAACACTCAAGGAGAAGTCAATGGAGACTTTCCTTGGAGCAGGTTTGTCCGTTTTCCTTCTCAGGTTGCAACGGCCGGAGCTGCTGACTGGAGCTTGGTTGAGGGAGCTCAGGAAGTCCAGGAAGGGCTCAGTGGTAGCTGGCGTTGGCAGTGAGGCAGCTGGAGGCTGCAGGAGATGCTGTCACCTGATGCTGAGTGGAGAATCAAAAGGGCGGAAGAAGGCTTCGTTGAAGCAGAGTTCGTGAACTGAGTTCTTGCCGTGCCTTGTGTTCTCCACATCTAGCTTGCACTCTCTGAAGTTTCATCACCTTGAGCAAGCTACTGCAATCTTGAAGCAATCATCCATTACTTGAGCGCTTGAAGGAGAGAATAAGGGGCTTGGAGTCCGACAGCGGGAAGGCACGAAGAAGGGTTTCTTCCGTGAGATCACCGCTGGGTGGAGCTCAGGAAAGCTTGCTGTGTTCTTGTCCTTGCTAAGTGTTTGAGTAAGATCCTTCTTGTTGTTTCTTTGTGCTTAAACTTAAATCTGTGATTAAAACGCTTTGGAGAGGTTTCTCCACCGAGAAGGAGGTTGCTTTCTATCCGGTGATAACCGGGGTTTGATCTGCCGACGATCAAGGGATCACCCACCTTAAGGGCACGCCAAGGAGTAGGGGCAAGTTATCCCCGAACCTTGTAAACCCTCCTTGTTAGCGATCTTGCTAGTTGTGTCTGCTTTGCTTTCGTTTTCTGTATTCTGCTTACTCTGTGATTATTTCTTCCACTGTGCTACCGATAAGTTTGAGTGCAGAAATTTGATTTGTGTCTAAGTTCAAGTGATTGGCTATATTCACCCCCCCCTCTCTAGCCATCCCATTTCCAACAAGTGGTATTAGAGCTTGGGGCTATGTTTACGGCTTAACATCCGAGAGTTATCAACAAAATGGTGTTGATAGAAGGCTTCTCCACCACCCGACCTCCATTCTTCGATGGCGCTGATTTCCAATATTGGAGATCGAAGATGGAATATTATTTGAAAATGGATATCAATACTTGGTTCGCGGTGAAGGAGGGATTCACCCCTCCTAAGGATGATGAAGGCAAAGAACTCGAATCATGGCGGTGGACTGCCGAACAAACTCGGAAGAGTGAAGCCGATGCGAAGGCGGTTGTCACTCTACAATGTGGCATGAACAAAGACCAACTTATCAAGGTTGGTCCTTTCACAAGTGCAAAAGACTTGTGGAACAAACTCATTGAGCTTCACGAGGGCACCCGAGATTCAAGAATCGCAAAGAGGGATTTGTTCCTCAATCAACTCCAAAATCTCTCCATGAAGGAGAACGAATCGGTAAGTGAGCTTCATAGCCGGTTCAAGGAAGTCCTCAATGGGCTTCATTCGATTGATGAAAAGGTCGAGAATCGCGACCTTATGAGGTATGTCTTGAAAGCCTTTCCAAGGAATGCTTTGTGGTCATCCATGGTGGATGCCTACAAAGTTTCCAAGGATCTATCCATTGTAAAGTTAGATGATTTATTTTGTGAGATGGAATTGCATGAAATGGCTAACAAAGGCCCCAAGGAGAAGGGGATTGCCTTAGTTGCAGGGGACCGAACCAACAAGAAGAAGAAGGAGAAGAAGAAGGAGAAGGAAGTCTCTTCATCTTCATCCTCTTCCGAATCCGAGTCCGATTCCGAGGAATATGGTAGTAGCTCTTCTTCCTCCGAATTGGCGAACTTTGTGCGAAGGATGATGAGAAGGGGTCGATGCTTCAAGAGTAGAGGTAACTCTAGTGAAGCTAAACTTGATAAGACTAATGCATCTTGCTTTGAGTGTGGTAGGAAAGGGCATTTCAAGAATGAATGCCCAAAACTAAAGAAGAAGGAGGAGAAATCCAAAAAGAAAGAGGAGAAATCCAAGAAGAAGAAGAAGGCCTTGAAGGCCACTTGGGATGAGTCATCCTCTAGCTCATCCGATGAAGAGAAGGAGGAGAAGAGCACAAGGCATGTGGCACTCATGACATTGGGAGATCAAGAGAGCAGTGATGAATCTTCCAACTCATCAAACGCGGCTTCATCATCTTCGGATGATGAAGAGGTAACTTCTCCTGAGCATGAAAAGTGTTATAGAGCTATTGCATGCTTAACTAGTATGTTGAAAAAGTCAAAGAATAAGGTTAAAGCATTGCAATTAGAAATTGATCAATTGAAATTATCTAGGGATGATAATATTGATGATTTGCATGTTGAATTGTTAGAAGATGAAATTAAATTATTGAAACATGAGATGGAAAAGTTAAAATCCTCTAAGGTTGAGGAAGTAAATGGTTTGCATGACGAATTGCTAGTAGAAGAAAACCAATCATTGAAGAGTGAAGTTGAGAAACTCAAGAATATTCTTGGGAAATTCTCAACTAGCTCTAAGACCCTAGACATGATCTTGAATGCCCAAAGGGCAGTCTACAATAGGGTCGGTATTGGTTACTGTCCTAAAGAACCCTCTTTTGTGTCTCTTATGTCTAGGACTGATATGAGACAATCTAGGACACCCAAGGTTCAAAAGAAAGTTGTCAAGGCATGGGTGCCTAAGTCATGTTTAGTTGATGCTTTAGGTCCCAAGGTTTGGGTACCTAAAACTTCTATTTTTCGAATTGTGTAGGTTATGATTGAGGGGGAGCATCTATCAACTTGGTTCGTTGATAGCGGATGCTCCAAACACATGACCGGGGATAGATCATTGTTTACCACACTTCACAAGAAAAGTAGAGGTAATGTTTCATTTGGTAACAATGGTAGCCTTAAGGTCATAGGAATAGGAGACATTCAAATATCTGAATGTCTTAGAATTTCAAATGTCCTTCTAGTCAAGGGGATGAAATTTAATCTCCTAAGTGTGAGTCAATTGTGTGACACGGGTTACACAATTAATTTGCAACCAAGTCAATGTCTAGTTAGACAACATGACACCTTGGACACGGTACTAATAGGAACAAGAGTAGTCAATATTTATCAAGTTTCATTTAAAAGTGCTACTAATGTTTCTGCTAAGTGTTTCATGTCAAAAGAAGAAGAGTCCACCCTTTGGCACGGAGGCTAGCACATGTGAACATGAAGAACATCCGGAAGTTGGCCAACAAGGGATTGGTTCGTGGCTTACCAAGCATCAAGTATGAGAAAGATAAACTTTGTGATGCATGTCAAATGGGTAAGCAAACAAAATCTACATATAAAGGTAAAAGCGCTGTAAGTACTTCTACTGCATTAGATTTACTTCACATGAATTTGTTTGATTGTAGTACTATCATATCATTGAATGGAAATAGATATTGCTTTGTGATCATTGATGATTTCACTAGATATGCATGGACTTACTTTTCAAAATATAAGGACCAAATCTTAGATGTTTTTATTTCTTTTTGTAGAAGAGTTGAAAATAAAAAGTCATTAACAATTAAGACAATTAGAAGTGATCATGGAGGTGAATTTCAAAATCAAAGGTTTTTAGAATTTTGTCAAGATAGAGGTTATAGACATGAGTTCTCTACTCCTAGAACACCACAACAAAATGGTGTTGTAGAGAGGAAGAACCGTGTTCTACAAGAGGCTGCACGAAGCATGCTTAATGAGTACTCACTCCCGAGTTACTTATGGGTTGAAGCTGTAAATACAGCTTGCTATGTGCAAAACCGGGTCCTCATTCATAGGTTTTTAGGAAAGACTTCCCATGAACTTTGGTTTGGAAAACCACCTACGGTTAAACACCTTAGGGTGTTTGGTTGTAAGGTGTTCATTCTAAACACCAAGGATCATCTTGGAAAGTTCACGGCCAAGGCTGATAAAGGGATATTGGTCGGGTACTCCCTCGTTAGCAAAGCCTATCGAGTCTACAACAAGAAGTCTAGACTAGTTGAAGAATCTTCTGCTGTTGTCTTTGAAGAAATTCCAAAAGTCAATGGTCAACCAGAAGATGAAGTCCAATTCGAACTTAGGAGACTAAGATTGAATGAAAGTCCAAATGTTATTGATGGTGATGAATCCGATGATGGTGAGCCTAGACAATCCATAGATCAGCCGGATCCTGAGGCTGAACTTGTATCTAGTGAACCCATTCAAGAAGCACCACCAACACCAAGGCAAACTAGATTAGCCTCTAGTCATCCCTAAGACCAAATTGTTGGAGACATTCATCATGGGGTTAAAACTAGATCATTCTTCCAGAATGAGGCTAATGAAGTTGCCCTAATTTCCGAAATTGAACCTAGGAAAATTGATGAAGCATTAAATGATCCCGATTGGATCATTACAATGCAAGATGAACTAGGTCAATTTGAGAGGAGTCAAGTTTGGGACTTAGTCCCTAGACCCAAGAAGACCACCATCATTGGAACCAAATGGGTCTTCAAAAATAAATTGAACCACAAGGGAGAAATCATTAGAAACAAGGCATGCTTGGTAGCCAAGGGCTATAGTCAAGTTGAAGGCCTTGATTATGATGAGACCTATGCTCCCGTGGCACGATTAGAGTCCATTCGATTGATGCTTGCATTTGCAGCACATCGCGACTTCAAGCTATACCAAATGGATGTCAAATCGGCCTTTCTAAATGGTTTGATTAGAGAAGAGGTCTATGTCGAACAACCTCCGGGGTTTGAGAGTTTTGAATTTCCAAACCACGTGTTTAAGCTCAAAAAGGCACTTTATGGCCTTAAACAAGCACCCCGGGCTTGGTATGAGCGGTTGTCGACATTCTTAATTGAGAAGGGCTTCGTTAGAGGCCAAATAGACCCTACACTATTTCTACGGAGAGATGGTGATAATATTTTTGTAGCCCAAGTATATGTCGATGACATAATTTGTGGCTCAAATAATAGGGGCTATTTAAATGAATTCATTGGACACATGGAGAGTGAGTTTGAAATGAGTCTAGTGGGAGAGTTGACTTTCTTCCTCGGACTTGAAATCAAGCAAACTCGCGACGGTATCCATGTGCACCAATCAAAGTATATACAAGAAATGCTTCGAAAATTCAATATGAGTGATTCAAAAGAGGTAACCACTCCCATGGCCACAAACACAAGATGAGACAATGATGAGAGTGGTAAACCCGTTGATTTGACTCAATATCGAAGCATGATAGGTAGTTTGCTATACCTCACAGCTAGTCGACCGGATATTCTATTTACTATGGGTATGTGCGCTAGGTATCAAGTTTGTGCCAAGGAATCTCACTTAATCGCTGTTAAGCGAATTTTGAGATATCTCAAAGGCACAATTGGAGTCGGTCTATGGTACCCCCGTACCGAATCATTTGACTTAATTGGCTATACGGATTCCGACTACGCTGGATGTAAGTTGGACCAGAAGAGCACAAGTGGGGGTTGCCAATTCTTAGGTTCATCCTTAGTAAGTTGGTCAAGTCGGAAGCAACATTGTGTTGCCCTCTCCACGACCGAGGCAGAGTATATTGCTATGGGAGAGAGCGTATCACAATTGTTGTGGATGATTCACACTTTAGAGGACTATGGATTGAGTTACAAGGGTGTGCAAGTGTTATGTGATAACATTAGCACAATTAACCTAACCAAGAATCCAGTCCATCATTCTAGGACCAAACACATTGAGGTGCGTCACCACTTTATTAGGGATCATGTAGCTAGAGGAGATATTGTACTCTCGCATGTAGAGTCCAAATCAAACTTAGCTGACATTTTCACTAAATCACTCCCCGAAAATAAATTTAGTTTCCTAAGACGGGAGTTGGGAATGTGTCGCGCTTCATGAATTTCAAAATGCATTCAACACCCTCTATGATTATTTCGAAATTGTTGGGAAACAATTGGGTAACTTTGGGGACATCTCACATAAACTATAAGGTTTAACAAAACGTTTTTGTTTGCTAGATATGGGGTGAGATGTTAGGATCAACTAAATTTCTCAAAATGTCAATGCATCCCTTGAGAAATTAAGTTGACGAGATAATAATCACTTCGGTGACCAAGTATGGGGAAAACCAATGCATAACATATGTGTATTTGGCTCCATGATCATACTTGGACATTCCAATCAAGGAAATTTGATTGGAAACCTGAATTTGATACAAACTTAGTTGAAATTGCTTGAATGATTATTGATTGAGTTTGACTCCATTTGGATGGATCAAAGTGATTAATGAACCTATAAGGACTTTTGATCCTTGTTCAGGGATCAATTTTAGTCATGAGATCATGTCCAAGTTCGATAAACTTCATCAGATCTCGTTGGAAAGATTCAGAAAATCTGAAACTGAATGTTTCAGATCGTATCAGGGAGTATCAGGAGCCCTGATCGGTCACCGTACTGATCAGGCCTAGGGCTGATCGGTCCCCGGACCGATCTGGCTCCATTCTGCAATGATCGGTCCACAGACCGATCGGAGGGGCAGCAGTGACTTTCTGAAATTTTGACCAAGTGTACTGAGCTAGCCTGGATCGGTCCTCGGACCGATCTACACCCTATGGTGATCGGTCCACAGATCGATCAGGGAGCTCACAGGTTTCTCTCCGGACTTTACTGTTTGTGTCCTGATCGATCAGCCGACCGATCAGGAGCGCACCTGATCGGTCACCCGACCGATCAGGCCCAGATCAGTCTGATCAGGATGTAGCCTGATCGGTCTGGGCGCTGTCAGATCGAACGGTGATCCGTTCAAATGCATTAAAGTCTGGTTGGTGGACCGATCCACCAACCGATTAACTCCTACCAAAACCCCTCCTTATCGAACCCTAGCGCCGAAACCTCCCATTTGCGCCTCTTCATCCCGAGCAAGAGTGTTCCTGCGTCTCCCTCTTTCTTGTGCGTGCGAGTTCTTGCGAAGGTCTCTACGGGTGTCTCCTTGTTCTCTGCAAGTTCTCTACTTGCTCCAAGTTTTCTGCGTCTCTGTCTTGCGCCGAGAGCTTCTCCTGCGCAAGTTCTTCTTCCAGTATTTGCGATCCTTTCAAACTAACTTCAATGGCACCAAAGTGAGTTTTTGATTTAGTTTCCTTGATGACTCTATTTTTGGATTATATGTATATGAAGCTAATCATGTTTTGGTGTTTGTTCTTGATGTGGTGTCGTGACCTTCTTGTATTGGCCGTGACCTTTCTTTCCATACTTCACTATATGATCAAATCTATCTTTCACCTCATTATTGTCCTTCTTTTTGATCTAATATCTACCTTATGATTACTCTTTGTATGATCAACTCTTAAATTTTTGATTCGCACTATGTGTATGACAAATTCCAAACTCTAGAAAATCTTCCAAGGGCAAGGAAGCTACGGAGGGCAGTTCGAGGGGGAAAACCCCTTCTTCATCTGCACCTTCCAGATGGCCACAGCCTTCTTCTAGCTCCCGGTTCCCGAATGCGGCCTGTGAACAGGCCTTCCAGTCGAGGACTTTCAAATTGTTATCCTGCCGATCCATTGATATCCCTTTTCTGACTGAACATTGTCCATCGGTCATGGAGATAGTCATGTTTTACAACCTGGGCTTCCTTCTTTCCTTGAAATGGACCATCAATTACGACCTAGTCTCAGAGTTCTATAACAACCTTCAGCAGGGACCTCAAGGAGGCTTCGAGTTCACCACTCGAGTCGCCAAGAGGAACCTAGACTTTTCTTACGAGATCTTAGCAGAGTATTTGGGTGGTCGACGATCACCAAATCTGTATTCAATCTACCCTGAGCTTCCTAATCCTTTATTGGCACCTTTTTCCGATGTTACCCCCGACTCCATCTATCAGCATTTCTTTGGTCATCCTCGCCCCGCCGGGCTTGATGAGTTGGGTCCTGATTTTCCTACTTTTGCTGCCCTACGACTTGCTCCAGTTGACTACGTCCTTTTCAAGATCATCACAAATTGCATCTTGCCCATCACCTCAAAGCCTTTGACCGAGATCCGACCCTACCACTGCCTTATGCTCTACGGCATGCATCGCCGGATGGACTTTGACATCATGGAGAGTATCTTCCAGTCTATCCTATCCTATCGTGAGCCGAGCTGTCGCATGGTTTATATGCCTTTTGGTTATGTCATCACTGATTGACTTATGTCAGTTGGTGTTGATGTCACCAAAGGCCGGACCGTGCCCATGGTCAGGCAGGATTGTCGGCTTGGTCGGCGGGCTTTTACAAAATCTGGTATTATAATTCGGGAGCGTGATGGGGCCTTGGTGTGGAAGGACGGGAGAGGACTTGGTGATCTTCCTGGGGGAGCACCACATTTTCAGGCACCACCCGAGGCTGCTGCATTTCACGAGGCTCCTGCTGCTGACGCCGAGTACGACTATGAGTCGGACCCAGATCTACGATGGCAGATCTCTGAGCTAGATCGGACCCTCCAGGAGGATATTCATTTGAGGGAGCTCCATCGAGAGGAGACCCGCTCAGATTTCCGCTCCTTTGATCATCGATTGACCTGCGTAGAGTCTATTGTCTCTGGGGTCCAGGCATTGCAGGAGACTTGGTATGCAGAGTGGCGCCGCCATACATTTCCAGGGGATGCTCCTTCGGGCAGTGCTGCACCAGGATCTGCTGATGCCACGGTGGATGACCTTATGCACGATGACGACCCCCCCACTGACGTTTGAGCTTGGATGTTTGCTGCCTCTTCTCATGATTTGTGTACTTGACCGTGTTTGGTTTGTGTGACTTTTGGGTTGTATGCCCCATGACTTGCTTATTGTGGTCTTGTGCCACACGTATCTGGATTTTGATGCATGTGTCTTGCATCGTGTGATTTCTCTGGATGTTTTATGACTTGATCTTTCTGACTCTGATGCATGTCAATTCTACTTCAGTATGCTTCTTGTTGATGCTATGATGTTTTATCTGCATATTTGCTACACTGCTATGTTCATGCTTATGATGTCGTGCTCATATGATACATATGCTAGTCTTGCCATGCCTATATCTGTTTGTCATATGTATTCATATTCTTATCTTCAATCAAATCCTTGTTGTTTTGGGATACCCCTAGGGTTGAGGGGGAGTATGGTTTAAACTTAACAGCCCTTCTAGACCCCTTTTCGGTGTTCGACAAAGGGGGAGAGTGTTGGTTGGTTAAGTTTAGGATGATCATGTTGTAGGGGGAGGATCTGGATTCCCCTATGATTCAAAATTTGGAAAACTTGATTGAGAATCCCTAAACTTAAAATCGGATTGTCAAACAACAAAAAGGGGGAGATTGTTGATGCAGTCTGGCCCTGATTGTTGTTTTGGTGTTGACATCGATTTTAGTTTAGGTGGATGATGATGAGTATGATTATGATTAAGTCCTGATCGGGGATCAGGCATGGTATGGGAAATCTTAGCTTGGAGGGCTAGGTGTTGGAAAATCCTGACCTGGAGGGTTAGGTGTTGAAAATCCTAGCTTGGAGGGCTAGGTGTGTGAAAAGTCCTAATTCGAAAGAGGTGGGTAAAAAGTCCTAGCTTGGAGGGCTAGGTGAAAAGTCCTAACTTGGAGGGTTAGGTGCAAATTCCCATCTTGGAGAATTAGGTGAAAAAGTCCTGGCTTGGAGGGTCAGATCCTAGCTTGGAGGGCTAGGTTTGAAAAGTCCTAATCCGGAAGAGTTAGGCGAAAAGTCCTAGCTTGGAGGGCTAGGTGAAAAGTCCTGGCTTGGAGGGCTAGGTGAAAAGTCCTAACTTGGACGGTTAGGTGCAAATTCCCAACTTGGAGGGTTAGGTGAAAAATCCTTAGCTTGGAGGGCTAAGGTGGATGAAACCCTAGCTTGGAGGGCTAGGTTGGAGCCCCTGGATCGGTCTGGTGACCGATCAGGGAGTTGGCACGGTGCTCCTTCGTGGATCGGTCTGGTGACCGATCCAGCGATGGCTGATCGGTTTGGTGACCGATCAGGGAGTATGTGTTTCACCCATTGCTTGGCTCTTGATCGGTCTGGTGACCGATCAGGGAGCAAACAGTGAGGTTGAGTTCCCTTGCTGATCTGCTCCTGATCGGTCTGGTGACCGATCAGGATCACTATGCAGATCGTTATGGAGAACGATCTAGCGTCGCAGGTTCCTCTCTATGATCGATCAGGACGGAGCCTAATCGGTCTGGTCACGACCTGATCGGTCTGGTGACCAATCAGGAGGTTGCCTGATCGGTCCGGTGACCGATCAGGAGGTCTGGACTGCGAAGCTCAAAAATCGCTCGATAAAGGGGTGGATCGGTTGGGTGATCGATCCACAACCTGGGATCGGTCTGGTGATCGATCCAGGAGAGTCCCTAAGAAATCGCGATTTCTAATCGAGTGTTGGGGACCAATTAGGATGGAGCCTGATCGGTCTGGACCCAGCCTGATCGGTCTGGTGACCGATCAGGAGGCGCTCTGATCGGTCCAGTGACTGACCACTTTAATTCAAATTGCACTGTCAGACACTCTGATCGCGCTTGACCATATCCGATTCTCTGCTGCTTACATCTGATACTTGATTTACTGTGTGATATGCTGCTCTAACACTCTGATTAAGCTACAGGTGACAAGGGAGGATTCAAACACTCAAGGAGAAGTCAATGGAGACTTTCCTTGGAGCAGGTTTGTCCGTTTTCCATCTCAGGTTGCAACGGCCGGAGCTGCAGACTGGAGCTGCTGACTGGAGCTTGGCTGAGGGAGCTTAGGAAGTCCAGGAAGGGCTTAGTGGTAGCTGGCGTTGGCAGTGAGGCAGCTGGAGGCTGCAGGAGATGCTGTCACCTAATGCTGAGTGGAGAATCAAAAGGGCGGAAGAAAGCTTCGTTGAAGCAGAGTTCGTGAACTGAGTTCTTGTCGTGCCTTGTGTTCTCCACATCTATCTTGAACGCTCTGAAGTTTCATCACCTTGAGCAAGCTACTGCAATCTTGAAGCAATCATCCATTACTTGAGCGCATGAAGGAGAGAATAAGAGGCTTGGAGTCCGACAGCGGGAAGACTCGAAGAAGGGTTTCTTGCGTGAGATCGACGCTGGGTGGAGCTCAGGAAAGCTTGCTGTGTTCTTGTCCTTGCTAAGTGTTTGAGTAAGATCATTCTTGTTGTTTCTTTGTGCTTAAACTTAAATCTGTGATTGAAACGCTATGGAGAGGTTTCTCCACCGAGAAGGAGGTTGTTTTCTATCCGGTGATAACCGGGGCTTGATCTGCCGACGATTAAGGGATCGCCCACCTTAAGGGCACGCCAAGGAGTAGGGGCAAGTTATCCCCGAACCTTGCAAACCCTCCTTGTTAGCGATCTTGCTAGTTGTGTCTGCTTTGCTTTCGTTTTCTGTATTCTACTTACTTTGTGATTATTTCTTCCGCTGTGCTACTGATAAGTTTGAGTGCAGAAATTTGATTTGTGTCTAAGTTCAAGTGATTGGCTATATTCACCCCCCCTCTAGCCATCGCGTTTCCAACAATGTGGACGAGTAGAAAGCCTAGCATTAGGCATTTACATGTCTGGGGTTGTCCAGCTGAGGCAAGGCCTTACAAGCCTAATAAAAAGAAACTGGACTCAAAAACTGTTAGCTGCAATTTTGTAGGTTACTCTGAGAGATCAAAGGGATATAAATTTTATGATCCATCTAATAGATCCTTCTTCAAAACAGGAAACGCCAAGTTTATTGAGGACAGTGAGAGCGATAAAATCAGGGAAGTATCTTTTGAGGAATGCGTTGGCAATCCTCCTATGGTCACTACTAGTGCAATCAGTAGTGGTATGTGACCATACCACACATTATGGATATTGCACATCCAGTGAACGTAGTGAACCAAGATATTCCCATGACATCTCTAATGCAATTGGAGGAGCCTACCACTGAAATTGAAGTATTGCCTTATATTGATGAGCAAGTATCTCAACCGCCTCAAACACAAGTGCCCTTAAGGCGATCCACAAGGGAACGAAGAAGCACGAATTCTCGTGATTATGTTTATTTCCAAGAGCATGAGTTTGATATAGGGTTGGAAAGTGATCCTACATCTTTCCAAGAAGTCAAACAATGCTCTAACCCTGAAAGGTAGATTAATGCCATGCAAGAAGAGTTAAAATCTATGGCAGACAATGACGTTTGGGAACTTGTTGAATTGCCTAAAGGTTCGAAACCCATTGGTTGTAAATGGATATTTAAAACCAAGCGAGATTCGAAGGGCAATATCTAAAGGTATAAGGCTCATCTTGTTGCCAAGGGATTCACTCAAAAGGAAGACATTGATTATAAGGAGACTTTCTCACCTATGTCGATGAATGACTCCCTTAGGGTAATCATGACACTTATAGCTCATTTTGATTTGGAGCTACATCAAATGGATATAAAGACTGTATTCCTCAATGGTGACATAGAGGAGTCTATATATATGGTGCAACCGGAAAACTTTGAGTCCTCAGACACAAAGCACCTAGTATGTAGATTAAAGAAGTCCATTTATGGTTTAAAGCAGGCATCCCGTCAATGGTACCGGAAATTTGATCAAGTGGTTACCTCATTTGGATTTAAAGAGAACCTCGTTGATTAGTGCATATATGTCAAGTTCAGTGGGAGTAAGTTTGTTATACTTTGTTTTGTACGTGGATGATATATTGCTTGCGAGCAATAATAAGGGTCTACTGCATGAAACCAAGTCATTTCTATCTGGTAAATTTGAAATGAATGATCTTGGTGAAGTATCTTTTGTTCTAGGCATTCAGATCTGTCGTGATCGATCAAGAGGCATTCTTGGACTTCACAACAAGCCTATATTGAGAAAGTGCTTATAAGGTATGACATGCAGAACTGTACACCTGGTGACACACCTGTGTCAAGAGGTAACAAGTTTAGTTTGCAGCAGTGTCCACGACTTGAACTTGAAATAAAGGAGATGGAACAATTCTCATATGCATCAGCAGTGGGAAGTCTCATGTATGCACAAGTTTGCACTCAACCAAATATAACATTTGTAGTTGGGATATTAGGCAGATATGTTAATAACCCAGGACCGTCGCACTAGAAAGCAATTAAAAGAGTGAAGCGGTATTTGCAAAGAACTAAAAGACACATGCTCACATATCGAAGGTCAGATCATCTGGAGGTGATTGATTATTTAGACTCCGATTCTGCTGGATTCTTAGATAGCAAGAGGTCCACTTCGGGCTATATCTTCATGCTTGCTGGAGGGGCTATATCTTGGAAGAGCGTCGAGCAGACGCTAGTAGCTACTTCTACTATGGAGGCAGAATTGGTAGCATACTATGAAGCATCCAATCACGGGATTTGGCTGTGGAACTTCATCACAGCATTGCATATCGTTGATGACATTGACAGGCTACTAAGGATCTACTGTGATAATAAAGCTACAGAATATTATGCCAAGAACAACCGCAGTTCGTTGAAGTCCAAGCACATTGACATTAAGTTTCTAGAGGTTAAAGAGAGAGTTCGGAGTCGCCAGATTATGGTAGAGTACATCTGCACAGATTCCATGTTGGCCGATCCACTCACCAAAGGCTTGGTGCCCAAGGTGTTGCATGCGCATGTTGTGGATATGAGAGTTCTTCTTATGAAAGAAGAACTCATCTAGTGAGAGTCTGTATTTATTTTATTGCTCTATGTTAATAAAGACAAACATTTTATTTTGATTATTGTACGTACTTCAGGTTCAAAACATTAATGGGGATTCATATGTTTGTTTGACACTCTGAATACAATATCATGATTTACTACTGTTGTTTAGCATTTGGTGTTTATAAATATGATACAGATTCCTTTTGAAATCATAAAGTTTGGATCATGATTTGCTGTTGCAGTTTAGCATAAGGTATTTGCAAATATGATCAGACTCTTTTAAGTCACTTTGGACCAGTTGGAAATTGACATGTACTGATCACATTTCATGTAATTTCTACTCTATACATCCGCATCTTGATCTATGTCATTAATGACATTGGTATTGTGATTAATGTTGTGGCTTGTTACGATCATATATAGTAGCTATGACCTCTTTAGTCCTATACCAATGAATTTAATAGACCAGATTGTTTATAGGGGTATCTTGTACCCACAAAGTTTGATATCAACTAAAGTTTTGCTTGTATTTACCATACAACACACATATAGCCCAAGTGGGAGATTGTTGGATATTATTATTATCCCTATTAGGTGGGTTTATTTGTAAGTTGCACATGTAAATATAATCTGAGCCCTTCAAGTGATCTAACTTATGTTTATTGGATTTCGGATTATTGGATATGGGTTCAATGTATAGAACCCTTTAGACCAATCTATTATTATCTATGGGTTGATAACAGATTGGATTTCTATATAAAGGGGAGGTCCCCAAGGGTTTAGGGATTATCTTGACCTAATTTCTTGTTCCCCATTGACAAGAAACTTTAGGGCGCCGTCAACCCTAAGCCCCTTGGAAGATTCTCCTTCTTTCCGCTGCATTTTCTTCCACAGGGATCAAGCCGAAGATGCCATGACAAAGACAATGGCTAATCAATCAGATTCTTTGTCTTTCGGTTTATGCCTTTTATTTATGTTATGTCATGATTCGATGAAACAATAGATCCATGCTTATATACATTATGAATTCTCTTCGAGTTCTTATTTGGTTTTCTAGAATTTATGTGGTTAGGAGAAAACACTATGTTCTATCATTTGTTTCATCGAAATCCGAGGTTTGTATGGCCATCTACGAATTTTTGAGAGCCCCTATTATTTAAAAAAAACACGGGTATGCAACGATTTTTTTGTTGCAAAGGTTTGCAACAAACTAAATTCGTTGCCAATTTGCAATGAATAGGAATTCATTGCAAATTCAGATTTTTTCCAAAAAAAATTTAAAAAAACATATTAAATAGCGTAGAAGGCCCTACAGAGGTCGGATCGGGACAAAACAAGTTTCTATGGATCCGTATCGACGTCCCAACTGCTCTAGCTGCCTCAAACTTAATTTTTAAGAATAAATTATTTTTCATATTTAAAAGGAATGGGAGGTCAAAGAGTTAGCAAAATTTGGACTATTTGAAAGAATAATGTCATTTCATATTATGAAATTTAACGGTCATGAAATATCGGTTAAAAATTGCATTTGAGACCATCGTGTTCATGAGATCGATGTGACCCCATAGGTACTTGTTTTGTCGAAATTCGAGTTTCGTAGGGCCATCTACAAATTTTTGAGAGCCCCTATTTTTTTTTTTAAATAGGGGTTTGCAATGAATGTTTTTCGTTGCAAAGGTTTGTAACGAATTTTTTTCATTACAAATTTGAATTTTCCCAAAACATAAACATTATTCTGCGATGAAAAGTATTTGTTCGAAAATTAGAATATCGCGATGAAAAATTATTCGTTGTAGAATGGGAACGAAACTTGCTATGAAATAATTTCGTTGCGGAATTGAGACGAAATTTGCAGCGAAATTTTTTCGTTGCAAAATCCCAATTATTAGCGCCAACTTGCCTAGATCTAGAAAATGAATGCTTCTCATCTCCTCTCCTTCTCCTTCTTCTCTAGCATCTCTTCTCCCGCGTCGACGATTCTCCCCTCACAACGGCAATTTTGTTCTCACTCCGACAACTCTCTCGGTAGTTTCTCTCCCTCTTATTTTCTTCTCTTTCCCGTTCTTCTCCTTTTTCTCGCCGATGAAGCTTCGCCAACCGCCGAATCTGCCTAGTCGCTGCTAGCCATGCCCTTGGTCGGCCATGGCCATGGCCTTGGTAGGCTAGAGAGGGCCCTGGCCGGTACAGGTCGGCCATGGCTTTGGTCGTGCCCAACCGGCCATGACCCTGGCCTGGCGGGCGGCCTTGGCCCTGGCTGTGGGCGACCTTGCCCCTGGCCACGGGCAGCCAGCTAGCCATGGCCCTGGCCTGGCAGATGGCCAACCCTAGCCCTGGCCTGGCGATTCCAGTTCCACAGAAACACTACAAGTCTCTCTTTACATGTTTTGAATTGAGTAAGAAAAGTGTAAAAATCCTATCTCTTGATTTTTTTTTTGGTGAAGTTTTTATGTGACAATTAAAATAAAGTATTATACATGCCTATTTATATTTATGTTTATGTTTGTCAAGGTTGATAACAATTTATGTTTATGTTTGTTATGTTATTTTGCAGGTCTATATTAGGTGTGTTTGGAGATACACTCATCTTCGTTGACCTTTGTTAGGTATATCATTACATGTTGTTTATATGTTATTTTAATAAAGATAGGATAAGTATATTATCTAATATTTTAATTTCATTTGTTATTTTTTCTAGCCCCTCTTTTTTAATGTGAATTTAATACATAATGATCATTAGTTTATCTTATTTTAAATAGACAAAATGCATAATGAAAGAAGTTGGATGTATAATAAAAATTTACCAAACCATCAGGGTTTAATTGATGAATTTATGACTGGATTGCAACAATTTATGATTTTTTACTTCTAGAAATATTCAGTACATGGTTGACAATAAGGTAAGGTGTCCGTGTCGAAAATGTCACAATGGAAAATTTAATGAACATCTATGTAGATTTGGTTTTACACCAAATTATTATAATTGAACATGTCATGGTGAACCATTCATAACTGATGAGAATGTTGAACAAAAACATACAAGTTTCAGTTAGTGACGATCATAGTTATTATAATAAGTTAAATCCATATCAGAGGATGGTAATTGATACAGTGGATCAGAATTTCATTCCCGATCCTCATGGTGCAAGTTCTAGCTATCCTCCATCAATAGAACAAATGTTTACTACTTATACATTACCGTTGGAGGATTTGGGCAAAGTACCACCTGCTGATGAAACATATCTTCAATTTCAAAATGTGTTAGGTGCTGTTGATGAACCATTATGGGCTGTTTGTGATGGTTATACTAAATTATCTACCACAACAAGATTGTTGAATATCAAGGTAGAACATAATATGTCACAAGATTGCTTTAATGATTTTGTTCAAGTTATGAAAGAGTTATTACCACATGATCACATACTTCCCAATGATTTTTATAGTATGAAAAACCTAGTCAAAGAATTGGGTCTTCCGGTGGAAAGAATTGATGTTTGCAGAGATGGTTGTATGCTATATTGGGGATATGATGCTGAAACAGATATTTGTAAATTCTGTAATCAAGCTAGGTAAGAGCACCACACGGAGTCAACAAAGATGTAAAGCATATAGTTAGTTGTTTTATTTGCCTTTAACTCCAATGTTACAAAGGCTTTATGCATCTAAGGCAACTGCTGAACATATGACTTGGCATACAAATCATCAAACAGAAGAGGGGTTAATGTGGCATCCATCAAATGGAGAGGCATGGAAAAATTTTGATAGATTATATTTGGAATTTGCAAAGGAGACTCGAAATATTAGATTAGGACTTTGTGCAGATAGATTTGCTCCATTTGAGAAATCAGGATGAAATTATTCATGTTAGCCAGTTATTTTAACTCCGTATAATCTTCCACCTGGGATGTGCATGAAAACACCTTATATGTTTTTAACATTGGTTGTGCCTGGCCCGAAAAATCCAATGAAGTTAATAGATATTTATATGCAACCACTGATTGTGGAATTGAAACAATTATAGGTTGAATGTTTTCCTACCTATGATGTTCATACAAATCAGACGTTTATGTTGAAGGCAGCTCTTCTTTGGACAATAAATGACTTTCCTTCTTATGGTATGCTTTCGGGTTAGAGTACTGCTGGGATCTTAGGAAGCCCAATATATATGGAGAGATCAAAGTCAATCAGATTAAAATATGGGAAGAAAGCTAGTTATATTGATTGTCATAGACAATTTTTACCACTAGCTCATAATTTCAGAAGGAATAAAAATGAATTCACTAACAATAGAATTGAAAGAACACCTCCACTATTGAGATTAACAGGCGAACAAATTTGGTACTGAGTGGTTAACTTTCCATCTATTATTTAAGAACCACATGGTATAGCATATGAGTATGGGAGTACACATAAATGGACTAAAAATAGTATATTTTGGGATTTGCCATATTGGTTTAATCTTATGTTTCATCATAATCTCGATGTAATGCATATTGAAAAGAATATTTTTGATAATCTGATTAATATAGTGATGAATATCAATGGGAAAGTGAAAGATAATTTGAATGCAAGAAAAGATATGCGGCCTATTTGTAATAGACCTACTCTTGATGTTGATGAAAATAGTAGGGACCCAAGCCGAAGGCAGTTTATACATTGAATAAGGCTCAGAAAGGTGTTGTTTGTGAATGGCTAAATCCACTAAAATTTCCTATGGTTATGTCTCTAATCTTGGAAGATGTTTGGATATGAAGAAATACAAATTGAGTGGTTTGAAAAGTCATGATTGTCATATATTTATGCAGAGACTCATTCCTATTGCTTTTAAAGAAATATTACCAAATTTTGTATGGGGTGCCATTACAGAGTTAAGCATTTTCTCACATGATATTTGCTCAGCAGTTTTAAAACATTCGCGCATGGAGACGTTAGAGAGAGACATTCCGATAATTATGTGTAATTTGGGAAGGATATTTCCACCGTCATTTTTTGATTCAATGGAACATCTTTTGATTCACTTTCCATATAAGGCAAAAGTTGGTGGACCTTCCATTTTCGATGGATGTACCCATTTGAAAGGTAAAATATTTATCTTTTATATTTTAACTATCTGATTTCATAAAAGTTTATTCATTTTAATATATATAATATATCTAATATAATTTATTTTATTACCAACAGATTCTTATATCATTTGAAAAAAAAAAGTGAAAAATAAAGCACGAGTTGAAACCTCTATTTTTAATACAAATATTGTCGAAGAAGTAACAACTTTTGCATCATATTACATTGAGCCTCATCTGCATAGCAAATGATGAAGACCAGGAAGAAATGATGAGGGACCTATTGATCCTAATTTGAAGGATTTTTCAATTTTTAACTATCTTGGTCGACCAAGTGGACCATGTAAGCAGAGAAATTTAACTAGCCAAGAATGGAAGGCTACCCAAACATATATTTTACTGAATTGTCCGGAAGTATCATCATATTACAAGTTAATATATATTCTGAATATTTCTTATATTGTAAATTTCAAAAGTTCTAATTTTGTTTTTTATGTTAGGATTTTGAAAATTTATATTCTGAATTGTCGCTGGAAGAGTTTGATCGCTTAGTTCAAGAAGAGTTTGCGCCATGGTTCAAATCAAATGTAAGTAGACAATTTCAAATTTTACACATAAGACGACTTCTACACATTTTTGTATTTTAATTTAGGTTCATACTAATCAAGCGCACGTTGTTGATGTAGTCTGACCTGATTGTTGTTTTGGTGTTGATATCGATTTAAGTTTAGGTGAGTAAGATGAGTTCGGCTTAAGTCCTGGTCGGGGACTGGGCACGAATCTCGGTGAGTGAAGCCGGGTCCCGGTGAGTGAAGCTGGGTCCTGGTGAGTGAAGCCGGGTGACTGAAATCCCGGTGAGTGAAGCCGGGTCCTGGTGAGTGAAGCCGGGTGACGGAAACCCCGGAGAGTGAAGCCGGGTCCTAGCGAGTGAAGCTAGGTGACCGAAACCCTGGTGAGTGAAGCCAGGTCCTAGTGAGTGAAGCTAGGTTGAATGAAGTCCCGGTGAGTGAAGCTGGGTACGAAGTCTTGGTCCAGGGGACTGAGCATTGAGTGTACTGGTCGGAGGAGGGCATGTGAGCTCTTTCTTCGGGACCAGAATGAGTCAGAGAAGGCTAGGGAGCCTGTTCTTTGGAGTTAGGGTTGAAATGGTCGGAGCTGGATCGGTCTGTGGTCCGATTAGGGAGTTGGCACTAGCTCCTGGTTGTGGATCGGTCTGGTGAACGATCCAGGGCATCTGATCATTCTGGTGAACGATCAGAGAGAGATCAGAATGGTTCTGTTTGGCCTCTGATCGTTCTGGTGAACGATCAGAGAGAGATCAGAATACACTCTGTAAGAAACATGATCGGTCTGTCTAACCAATCAGGGATCGGTCTGTTGAGATCCTGACCGATCAAGATGGCTCCTGATCAGTCAGGGAGTGACCTGATCGATCACCAGACCGATCAGGGCACAACTTGATCGGTCAGGTGACCGATCAGGTGCTTCTGGCTGGTGGGAGCTGGAGGAAACTCCAGCAGCTGGTGGATCGGTTTGGTGACCGATCCTCGATCCTTGATCGGTCAGTGTGACCGATCACAGGTTCAGATTCTCAATCCCTGATCGGTCAGTGTGACCGATCACAGCTTCACTAGACCGATCAGGCAGGAGCCTGATCGATCAAGGTCTTCACTGATCGGTCTGGTGATTGATCAGTGTCTGAACTTTAATTTAAAAATGTTGTCAGACTTCTCTGAATCGCTTCTGATTTCTCTAATTTACTTTTGATTTTCTGTGCTAAGCCTCTGTTGAGTGTGCAGGTGAGATAGGGATGACTCAAACCAAGAAGGACGGTCAAGTGGTGACTTTCGCTTCGGTCGGTTTGTCTGTTTTCCATTCGCAGGTTTCAACGGCTTCTGGCGCGGGCTGGCAACTGGCTGGCGAAGCTGACGACTGACCTGAGGCTCGGCTGAAGAGGGTTCAGTGGACTGAGCGAGGTCAGTGGGTTGGTGACGGAGATTGTTGCAGACGCTCCTAGTAAGCTGCAGACACGCCTGGTGGTGACCTAATGATGAGCAGAGACTTAAAAGAAGGCTGGTGAAGGAGAAGATACTGAACTGAAAACTCTTGAGCATCATTTGAATCTCTGCAACTAGAGCAATTGATCGGAAATCAAATAGACACAAGAGAATAGAGAGCTGAGTGAAGGTTCTCGCGTTAGGGTAGTTCTGTGTTGTGCTCTGAGTTGTGCCTCGTCTTTGTGCTGTCTGTGCTCACGCTCTGTAAGCTTTCTTGAGTCTCTGTGTGCTTAATCTGATATCATTCTTGAGACTGTTGTGGAGAGGTTTCTACACCGAGAAGAAGGTTCTATTCTATCCGGATTTTCGGGGCTTGATCTGCCGACGATCAAGGGATCGCCCACCTTACGGGCACGCCAAGGAGTAGGGGCATGTTATCCCCGAACCTTGTAAATCTTTGTGTCATTTCTGTTTGGTTTCTTTGTTTCTGTTTTTCTGTCTATTTGTCTTCCGCTGCTATCCCTCAAGTGCAGAAAGATTTTAAAAGAAGCCAAAAGTTTGTGTTTTTGGCTATTCACACCCCCCCTCTCTAGCCATCCAAGGTCCAACACACATTGTGTTGGTGTCGGAAGCACAAAGATCGAACTTATGTTTTGATAATGGCAAAGGGTTCATAAGTTAAGGTTTTATTGTGATCTAACAATGTTACTCAAGTGTGCAAGAAAAGCCCTAGGCAAAACTAGGCATGAAGTCCTGATTCTTGGAGTTGGGCAATAAGTCCTGATCACAGACTGGGCACGAAGTCCTGATTCGAGGAATTGGGTAATAATTCCTGGCTGAGGGCTGGGCACCGAAGACCTGATCGAGGGTTAGGCAATAAGTCCTGGTCGCGGACTGGGCACGAAGAACTGATCCAGAGGATTGGGTAAAAGTCCAACCGGAGGAGCCGATTGGCAAAAAGGTAAACTCTCCTGAGAGGAGTAGGCGAGGGTGCGTTCCTCGTAGGAGGGAACACTAGGCGTTGGTTCGACCTAGGGTTTCATTTCGAAAGCCCAAAGTCAGAACCAAGACAGCTCAGGCCGTTAATTGTGCTTAACATATATTATTTGTGCTTTGGAACAAACCCTGGTTGCAGGAACGAAGGGTTGAAAGTTTCTGCTCCCAGGTGCCTAAATGAAGTCAGGCGCCTGTTTGTGTAGGGTTTTTCGGGCCACGAAAACCGCTTTTTCGCGTCGCGGAAACCCCGAAAGCCCCAATAGCAAGGATCCGAGCGAAGAAAGTCATTTCAAAAATTACGAGTGCTCGTTTACATGCTTCAAAACCCGATCTACTCCTAGATCTAAAGAGGGATAAACATTTTACCTTTGATGCGTGCCCCGTTTAATCCCGTTCGCTCCTTTTGGATGTCGAATCTCTAGGACGTCAAGTGCCGTCCCTCTAGAAGTATCCACGCAAACAAAAGTAGATGGAGGAAATCCTTTAGGTGTGCTAGCACCTTGTAGGATTCGGCCAAGAGGAGAAGAAGAAGAAGAACTCCAACAATTGGAGAGGAAGAAGAGAAGACACACTTAGAGGAAAAATGAAACAAAACCAACTTTTGTTCTCCCATGGTGGCCGGCCACTTAATGGCCATTAATGGCCATTAAGTGGCCGGCCATAATGGCCACTAATGGCCATTAGGTGGCCTTCCTTAACCCCCTTTCAATTTGAATTCAAATTCAAATGGGGGGAAACCAAGCCAAGTCTTCACTTGGTCAAGTCAAGGTGAGGTGGCCTTTTGGTCAAGTCAAACTTACCTTTTGTGGAATTTCCATATTTAGTCAAGTCAAACTTGACTCCATTTCTTCTCCCATGTCAAGTCTAACTTGAAGTGGAACCAAGTCAAGTCAAACTTGATTTGGATTTGGGTCAAGTCAAGCTTGCCTTTTATGGACTTTCCATATTTAGTCAAGTCAAACTTGACTCCATTTCTTCTCCCATGTCAAGTCTAACTTGAAGTGGAACCAAGTCAAGTCAAACTTGATTTGGATTTGGGTCAAGTCAAACTTGCCTTTTATGGACTTTCCATATTTAGCCAAGTCAAACTTGACTTCATTTTTTCTCCATCTATTTGTTCTTTGCGTGTGACCCTATAGGTTCTTGTAACGTTGGCAATGCTTCTAACCTCTTAGAAACATAAGCAATGAGCGGTATCTAGCAACACATCATTGCTACCCAAGTTACAAGAATGTTGAGATTCAACATCACCAATGTGACTACTAATTATGACTTTCATAATATGTGACAATGTCCTTCTATCGTCGATATCTAGATTGATCTTATATGAAGCATAGACCGTGTCATCCTCCAATCAATCTATGTGTCTTGAACTCCAAGTAGACTCACTATAATCAAATAAGCTCAATATCTCATATTGCCTTATTTGGGCATGGCCATGCACTTAGTGATCTTACTCTATCAAGACTATGATATCTCTCCCGTCATATAGGAGGGATAGATCCCATCTACATCACTCACATCCCTCCGCATAATTTGTTACATACCCAGTAATCGCCTTTATAGTCCACCCAGTTACGGGTGACGTTTGACGAAACCAAAGTACATAACTCCTTATGTAGGGAACTATGGTGACTTCAAGTCTAAGGACTAATAGTCATACTAATAGTCACATGAGAAAGTATATGACACTCATATAAAGATCAATGATACTTTCTCATGGTGGGTCATTCAGTATACATTCTCTAATGTATACCCATGTGTCAACTTGATATCTCATATCCATGACTTGTGAGATCAAGTCATCATGTTGACCTACATGCTAGTCTCTATGCATTAACATTGTCCTTGAATGTTGATACTTGACTAGGAATAATTAAGAGTAGTGTTCTCTATATCATCTCATTATCGATTCAACTAATCGATTGATATAGATAAGAACCTTCTACTCAAGGACGTTATTATACTAAGTTATTTGGCACCAATACACATAAGTACAATAACCATAAGAAATGCCTTTATATATAAGAACTATATATACAAGAATATGATACAATGAGTCCAAAAAGTAATCATCATATGATTGGCTCTAGGGCTCTCACTAACAATCTCCCACTAGCACTAGTGCCAATCGCTGTAGTATCTAATACCCAATGACCTAGTGTGACCATCATGCTTCATCTGTGCCAAAGCCTTGGTCAAGGGATCTGCGACGTTAGCCTCTGTGGGTACTCTGCAAATCTTCACATCTCCTCGATCGATGATCTCTCGAATGAGATGGAATCGCCGTAGTATGTGTTTGGTCCGCTGGTGTGAGCGAGGTTCCTTAGCCTGCGCAATAGCTCCATTGTTGTCACAATAGAGCTGTACTGGGTCGGCTATACTAGGAACCACTCCAAGCTCAGTAATGAACTTGCGGATCCAAACTGCCTCCTTTGCTGCCTCAGATGCAGCAATGTACTCAGCTTCTGTTGTAGAATCAGCAACTGTATCCTGCTTTGAACTCTTCCAGCTGACAGCGCCACCATTTAAGCAAAACACGAACCCTGACTGCGATCTGTAGTCATCCTGGTCAGTTTGGAAGCTAGCATCACTGTAACCATTTACAGTTAGCTCCTCTTCGCCTCCAAATATCAAGAAATATTCTTTAGTCCTTCTCAAGTACTTAAGAATGTTCTTGACTGCTATCCAGTGACGTTCACCTGGATCTGACTGGTATCTGCTCGTCATGCTCAAAGCATACGAGGCATCAGGACGAGTACATAACATGGCGTACATGATAGATCCTATGGCTGAGGCATAAGGGATCTTGCTCATGCGGTCTCTCTCCTCTCTAGAAGAGGGACCTTGAGTCTTCGAAAGACTCACGCCATGTGACATTGGCAGATTTCCCTTCTTGGAATTCTGCATGGCAAACCGTTGCAAAACGGTATCAATGTATGTACTCTGACTTAGGCCAAGCAATCTTTTAGATCTATCTCTATAGATCTTAATGCCTAGAATGCAGGCTGCTTCACCTAAGTCCTTCATTGCGAAACAAGTCCCCAACCAAGTCTTCACAGACTGTAGCGAAGGGATGTCGTTCCCAATGAGTAGTATGTCATCCACATACAAGACTAGGAAGACTACTGTGCTCCCATTAACCATCTTGTAGACACAAGGTTCATCTTCGTTCTTGATGAAACCAAACTGTTTGATCGCATCATCGAATCGAAGATTCCAGCTCCGAGAAGCTTGCTTTAGACCATAAATGGCCCTATGCAGCTTGCATACTCTGCCAGTATGCTGTGGATCTACAAAACCCTCAGGCTGTGTCATGTACACATCCTCGAGGAGGTTTCCATTCAGAAACGCTGTCTTGACATCCATCTGCCAGATCTCATAATCGTGGTAGGCTGCAATGGCAAGCATGATCCGAATAGACTTAAACATCGCTACTGGAGAAAAAGTTTCATCATAGTCAATACCATGAATTTGCTTGAAACCTTTAGCTACCAGTCTACCCTTATAGGTATGAGTAAGTCCATCCATGTTAGGCTTTCTCTTAAAGACCCATTTACACCCAATGGGTTTGACCCCTTCAGGTGGATCAACCAAGGTCCAAACTTGGTTAGTGTACATGGATTCCATTTCGGATCTCATGGCTTCCAGCCATGACTCAGAATCTGGGCTCATCACAGCTTCCTGATAGGTGGTAGGTTCATTCTCAATGATCATAATGTCATCATGGTCAGGCAAGAGAAATGAATATCTCTCAGGCTGACGACGTACCCTATCAGACCTGCGAAGAGGTAAGTCTACCTGAACAGGTTGTTGTTCCACAATTTCTTGTGTAACAATCTCATCCACAATTTCTTGTGGTTCCTGTTCAGTATCCATCAAGGGCTCAGTGCTATGGTCGTTGTCTTGAATTTCTTCAAGATCAAACGAACTCCCACTAGTCTTTCTAGAAACAAAATCCCTTTCTAGAAAGACCCCAGTCTTAGCAACAAACACTTTGTGTTGACTGGGAATGTAGAAGTAATATCCCTTAGTTTCCTTGGGATATCCCACGAAATAGCACTTATCAGATTTGGGTCCCAGTTTGTCTGAGACTTGACGTCGTACATAAGCCTCACAACCCCAAACCCTCATGAAAGACATCTTGGGACTCCTCCCTGTCCATATCGTATATGGTGTCCTCATGACAGCCTTTGATGGAACACGGTTTAGTGTGAACGCTGCCGTGTCTAGAGCATATCCCCAAAAGGATATAGGGAGATCTGCGTGACTCATCATAGATCGTACCATATCTAATAAGGTACGATTCCTCCTTTCGGATACACCATTCCACTGTGGTGTTCCAGGGGGAGTGAGTTGGGATAGAATCCCACACTCAGCTAGGTAGTCACGAAACTCATGGCTCAAGTATTCTCCACCTCGATCTGATCGAAGTATCTTAATACTCTTGCCAAGTTGGTTCTGTACTTCATTTCTGAATTCTTTGAACTTTTCAAAGGATTCAGACTTATGTGTTATCAAATACACATAGCCATATCTACTGAAGTCATCAGTAAATGTGATGAAGTACCTGTAACCACCTCTGGCAGCGACATTGAAAGGGCCACATACATCACTATGTATGAGTCCTAACAAGTCTATCGCTCTTTCGCTATGTCCACTAAAGGGAGTCTTAGTCATCTTGCCTAGAAGGCATGACTCGCATGTTTCATATGACTCAAAATCAAATGAGTCCAGCAAACCATCCTTATGGAGCTGGGACAAGCGACTCTCATTTATGTGGCCTAAGCGACAGTGCCAGAGAAAGGTTGGGTTCAACTCATTTGATCTCAACCTCTTGGTATTCACGTTATAGATAGGGCTCTCTAAGTCTAGAATATAGAGGCCATTCATCAGATGTGCGCTACAATAGAACATATCCTTTAAATAAACAGAACAACATTTGTCCTTTATTATGAATGTAAAACCTTTGTTATCTAAACATGAAACTGAAATGATATTCTTTGTTAGTACAGGTACATAACAACAGTTATTCAATTCCAGTACAAGCCCAGAGGGCAGAGATAGAGAGTAAGTCCCTATAGCAACAGCAGCAACCCTTGCTCCATTGCCTACTCGTAGGTCCACCTCGCCCTTGGCCAATGCCCTGCTATTTCTTAGCGTCTGCACATTAGTACAAATGTGAGAAGCACACCCAGTATCTAATACCCATGATGTAGAAATAGAAAGGTTGACTTCTATAACATTTATACCTGAAGTAGAAGTCTCACTTCTCTTCTTCTTCAGATCTTCCAGGTATACCTTGCAGTTCCGCTTCCAATGCCCTGCCTGCCCTTGATATAATTACTTAAGGTGGCCAATCATATCGTAAGCATTCATGTTCTCGTGTTGCTTCTGAAGCTCAGAGGACATGCAACATAGCATTAGGCACGATACGTCTAACGCGTCGTCTTGATGCTTTTGTTGAGCATCTCTAACGCTACGGATGGCTGAGGGAAGTGGTGCTTCAGGAACTGCTTGCTCTAGAACGTACAACTTAGGTTCCTGTTTGAGGACTATCCTCAAGTTCCTGTACCAGTCCAGGAAATTAGCTCCAGTGAGCTTGTCCTTCTCAAGGACAGATCGCAGAGAGAGAGTGTTCGTGTTTGACATGGTAATCTACAACATAAAATGCAGAAAATAAATATCCACCATTGTATCATATTTATCATTTAACTAGGCCTTTAATTAAATGATGCTCCCACTGAATTATAGGGCTTTGGTAGAATCGAGTCATAGATGTGGTAAAACCACACTACTAGATTCACACCAACTAACTATAATTCTCGTAGGTCAAGATCCACATCATACTACGCCTTGAGTTAGCTTTGGCTAAATCGCCCAAGACTTAGTATGATTGGTAGGTACCAATTACCAATTACATCTCTATGCAACTCTTGTTTATAGGATCAAGAATTAACATTTATGAATAATCTTGAGTTAGCTTTGGCTAAATCGCCCAAGACTATTGATAAATGCGATCTTGTCCTACCTTTCCAACTATTGGAATATGCCTATAGTTAGGCTCGATCCAATTGAGCTAACTAGTTACTCAATCTAATTGAGCTCAATCTAACCCAAGCGTGATAGGCGGGACCAAGGTTGTCCCTCCGCATCCTACCAAGATTAAATGCATTGCTCTGCTTTGGCAGATTCAACAATCGCATATGATCATGGTAGTGATGGGTATCAAGGCTCGTTAGGCATATACGAGTTGATTTCGATTTAGATCTAATCTAATCGATGATGTGCATCGTATTTAGGCATTTATTAAATCTAATTTAACCTAAATGTGTACTAGGTGCACATCAAAATGTGGTTTTCCACATT